>CAUYQV010148448.1:0-24062 GCA_963574575.1 Galagoides demidoff | reverse complement strand
CCTCAGCCTCCCAAGTAGCTGGGACTAAAGGCACCTGCAACAGTGCCTGGCCATTTTTTGCTTATAGTTGCATTGCTGTTTGGCAAGCCCGGGCTGGATTTGAACCTGCCAGCTCTGTTGTGTGTGGCTGGCACCTTAGCTGCTTGAGCTATAGGCGCCGAGCCATAAGACAGCAATTTAATGTAAAGCCTCTATAGTTGTGATTAAGGAAAAATAGAACTGTTTGGGGGATAGAGAATCCTAGGAGGAATACAAACAGGCATGATAATCTGAACTTGCAAGCGGAATGTGAAGCAGCTTAGTCCACATTGCACTGCTACTACAACATATTACAAAGATATGGAACACTTCACGAATTTGTGTGTCATCCTTGAGCAGGACCATGCTAATCTTCTCTCTATCGTTCCAGTTTTAGTATACATGCTGCCAAAGCAAGTACCCCATTATATATACACATTTTAACAGATAACAAGATGGATTTTATTTGAAATTAAGAAATATTTCCAATTTGTATTCATAAGATTTTTAATCAAAATTGCAAGAGTAGGTTTATAGAACCACAGGTCCATAACAAAACAGGAAGAAAATGGAATATTCCAGGTACACTTTTGAAAAGTTCCAAACACACACTAAGCTAAAAACTACAGTTAAACCATGGCTGCACAAAAGATTATATTCATTCCTGCACTTTCTCAATAAGTTCTCCTTGTATTTGCCTTTCTCTTTTCTAACTTGTCGAGACTTGGCTTTGTGTTCAAGAATTTTTTTCTGATCTTTGTCCAATTTTTTTCTGATCTTTGTCCAGTGGGTAGTTACCAACCGCCCACGTGGACAGTTGTGCCATTAGCCTCTCACACTGCACCCAAAGTAGATGACATATTTCTTTCTGTATACCTGGACTACCAGCCAATTTGCTGACCTTTATAGTGTCCTCGAACCACCTGGACTTCATCGTCCTTGTGGATGGTCATGGAGTGCACGTTGTACTTCCACCGAAGCTCCTTGGATAGCGGAGATGACATGTTCTTCCTGAGTACATGCGAGGGGGCATTAAAATGTCCTTTGCAGTTTTTGCTGCTGTCTGAGGTCATGAAGGGATTGAACCTCATGGTGAACATCTGGAGTCAGATGTATTCAGACACCAAGGGCGCAAGGCCAGAAGTCCCCCATTATATTTTTTGATGCTTAATTTTCCCGTCTTTGGCTAGTGGGAGCCTCTTCAAATTTGTTCCCAAGTCATTAACATTTAGTTTTATTGTCTGATATAACAATTTGATTGCTTTCTGATACAGCAAGATGTTCTTAACTCTTATGGTATGATTTCCGCTCCCGACTGGAATCAGTGATTTCTTCAAAGACTTCTGAAATGGGAAATGATATTTAGAAACCACTATGTGGGCACTATTAGAGTGGGAATCTCAGTGTTTGTGGGAAGTGAAAAGAATTCCTCTAGGCTTGGTGCCTGTGCTCAGTGGCTAGGGCACCAGCCACATACATCGGAGCTGGCGGGTTGGAACCCAACCCTGACCTGCCAAACAACAATGACAACTACAACCAAAAAATAGCTGGGCATTGTGGTGGGCGCCCATAGTCCTGGCTACTTGGGAGGCTGAGGCAAGAGAATCACTTAAGCCAAAGGGTTTGAGGTTGCTGTGAGCTGTGATGCCATGGCATTCTACCCAGGGTGACATAGTGAGACTTTGTCTCAAAAAAGAAAAAGAATTCCTCTAGACAACGATTAGAATATAAGTATAAATTTTATCTTCATAGTACGAAATAAGGAATGA
Source organism: Galagoides demidoff (assembly GCA_963574575.1). Classification (NCBI taxonomy): domain Eukaryota; kingdom Metazoa; phylum Chordata; class Mammalia; order Primates; family Galagidae; genus Galagoides; species Galagoides demidoff. The sequence goes on along the minus strand of CAUYQV010148448.1, from coordinate 22,275 downwards.
AAAAGTGAAAGAGTGGGAAAAATAGGGTCAGGTGTGGTGGCTCACTCCTGTAATCCCAGCACTCTGGGAGACTAAGGTAGGCGGATTGCCTCAGCTCATAGGTTCAAGAACAGCCTGAGGCAGAGCCAGAACTCGCCTCTAAAAATAGCTGGGTGTTGTGGCAGATGCCTGTAGGCCCCCTTACTAGGGGGCCGCCCACAGTCCCAGCTACTTGGGAGGCTGAGGCAAGAGAATTGCTCAGAGTTAGAGGTTGCTGTGAGCTATGATGCCACAGCTCTCTACCAAGGGTAACAAAGTGAGACTCTGTCTCAAAAAAGAAAGAAGGAGAGAAATGTAATTGCAGTCAAATTCAGAGTGTACCTTGAGTAGGGAAGCACACACCCTAATCCCTTCTTAGAGACAAAAACTGTAAGGATCTGATAACCTGGCCCTAGTGGAAGAAGAACTACATTCATTTATTTGTTAATGCATTCATTAACTTTGAAAACATGTTTTTCCACCTACCAAGTCCTGGCCAAGTGTAATTCTCAAGACCTCATACCTCTAGATAAAGAGCCCATGTAGAGACTCTCCAGTTAGTTCTTTCCCCCTATCAGAAGCTCTGGTGTTTTTTTACTTCTTCTGTATTCCTTTCTAATAAAATCCTATCTTACTACTGATCTGTGGTCCATGGGTTCATTCTTCAAATCCCAAGACCAGGGACCTACTGAGGAAGAAATTCCCTATCATCAAGGTAGCTCATCACTAAGCAGAAAATGAAAAAATTTCCCACATCTCTTATTGGTCAAGGGTTTGCCCCAGGGACATTACTTCCTCTGCACTTCTGAGTTAGAGAAGTATAGGCACTGTGCAGGTCCATGGTGTCTCACCCTTTAGTAGCAATCAGAAAGCTCTAGGGTGGGAGGCAGGAAACTTGTGGTGCATGCATAAGGTGAGATGCTGTTGTGTTGAGTCTGTGTAAGTTGGTCACCATAGTGATAGCTGAGCCAGACCCATCCAAGTAAAGCTGGTCACCACAGAATTTGCGGGGGAGTGAAACAAGAGACCAAGGGCCATGGAAAGACTGCAAAGATCTGAGGAGGAACCTAAGAAATGTTAGATAGAGTACTTGTGCTGGTCCATGTTACTCCCTCCCTCCCATTATATCTAGTCCCATACTATAATAAAGGTCCTCCACTATTTTTGCTTGTTTGTTTGTTTGAGACTGAGTCTCAAGCTGTCACTCTGGGTAGAGTGCTGTGGCATCACAGCTCACAGCAACCTCCAACTCCTGGGCTCAAGTGATTCTCCTACCTCCACCTCCCAATTAACTTGGACTACAGGTGCCCACCACAACACCCGGCTATCTTTTGGTTGTAGCCGTCATTGTTCTTTGGCAGTCTTGGGCTGGATTCGAACCTGCCAGCTCAGGTGTATGTGGCTGGCACCTTAGCCGCTTGAGCCACAGGCGCCAGTGGAGGGGTCCTTCACTATTGTGGGAACAAAATGTCCTCCCTTCTAAAGTCCAGACATTCACAAAAATTCCCTTTAATGAAGCAGCCAGCCACAAACTCTGTAAAGACTTAAGGCCAGTGAGGTAGTGAGACAAACCACAGTTCTGTGCAGCAGCAACTGGTCCCAAGCCTGTATTGAAAATCATATCATCCCTTCTCTCAATTAGTCATTCTAGATTTCCCTTACCTTTGGCTAATACTAGGCCTGATTCCTGTGGGGTGATACAGACTTTTACTTCTGAAGGCTCTAGGCCAGTGATTTTCAACCTTCCTAATGCCACGATGTATTTTCATTGTTACAAAGGGATCGAGACCCACAGGTTGAGAACTGCTGCTCTAGGCTTTTAGTTACCTTGCCATTGTCAGGTTTATTTTCTGTTATTACTGGGTATGGAAATGCCAAGAGATGTCCCAGTGAATCCCCTGGAAGGCAGACATACGCCTTCTGACTCCACGGTATGTTAACAGTAATCCTATCAGAGGGAATACCTTGCTGGAATGGTAGCTCTTTCACCTGCAGGTTCATGGCACAAGGAGTGCAAAGTGTTGAGACAGTAATAACAGCATACAGTTCAATGGAACCCACATTATGTCCTCTGGGAAACATGCCCTCCCCCTAACCAGGTAGGGGCTAATGTTGTAGAAACAATTTAAATAAAAGTGGGTTATTTGAACCATCTGTAAATAGGTCTCTTGATTTTCCTCCCTTCTCCATTCTGCCAACTGAGGTGTTGTTTGAACTTATTCACAGTTCATAAATAATGCAATTTTTTATGAATAGAACTTTTTAAAAAGAGCAACAAAACATCTCTGCCTTAAAGTCACCTGTTATAAGCATTTCTTACTCTATCACCTGTTGTTGGTGGTCCTTCTTTTTTCTCCTGATTTGAGATGCTCTAATCAAAGCCCATTGTTTAGTATACCACAGGCAATAGCTTTATTCCCCAATTTAGTTCTCCTGGTTTTACTCCCCTAAGTCTATCTACATTTGTGAGGCCTTTATCTAAGGATCTAGCCTGAGCCAATTATTAATATTTACAGAGCTTGTATTTTGGGTCTAGTGCTGTTCTAGGCCCTGGAGATCTAGTGGCAGCCAAAGCCAATGTTGTCTCCGTGATCCTCATAGAACCCAGAGTGGAGAGAGAAATAATAAACAGGCAAACAAGGCAATGTTTTCTAGTGATACATTTTTGTTGTTGTTGTTTGAGGAAAGGCATTGTTGTTGTTGTTGTTGTTGAGGAAAGGTTTTGCCATTGCTATAGCCTTTCACAGAGTTGGTTATTGCTATAGATCTATTCATCATGTGCTTGTTACTATCTACTATGAATTCATTCTGGGGCTGACCTTGCCTCAGGAATATCCTTGTCTAACAGAAACCCAACTGCGGTAGCAGGTGGGAGTGATAAAAGATCTAGAGTTCACATGGTTGACAAAAGACTGTCTCAGTATTCTTGAGCTCCCTGTCTCATCTCTCACCTGGACCACAGTTACCACCTACCTCATCTCTGTGATTTTAATCTTGTTCCTCTCTAGTGCAATCTCATCATAGCTGCCAGAAAATCGTTCTTTTTTTTTTTTTTTTTTTTATAGAGACAGAGTCTCACTTTATTACCCTCAGCAGAGTGCCCTCACAGCTCACAGCAACCTCCAACTCATGGGCTTAGGCAATTCTTTTGCCTCAGCCTCCTGAATAGCTGGGACTACAGGCGCCCGCCAGAATGCCTGGCTATTTTTTGTTGTTGTTGCAGTTTGGCTGGGGCTGGGTTCAAACTTGCCACCCTCGGTATATGGGGCTGGTGCCCTACCCACTGAGCCACTGGCACTGCCTTCCTTTTCTTTTTTCTTTTGTTGAAACAGAGTCTTACTTTGTTGCCCTCAGTAGAGTGCCATGCTATAATAGCTTATAGCAACCTCTAATTCATGGGCTCAAGCGATTCTCTTAGCCTCCCAAATAGCTGGAATTACAGGTGCCTGACATAAGGCCCAGCTATTTTTAGAGAAAAGGTCTTGCTCTTGCTAAGGCTGGTCATGAACCTGTGAGCTCAGGCAATCCACCCTACTCAGCCTCCCAGAGTGCTAGGATCACAGGCCTGAGCCACCTTGATCAGCCTAATTTTTAAAGATAACACAACATGTTTAGGCCTTCTATGAGAATGCATTATTCTCATGCTGAAATATGAATGCCAAAAGAGCCAGCCATGTGAGGACTCAAGGAAAGAGTGCTCTAGGCAGAGCGCCCTGCAAACATAAATCCCTAAGGCTTTTTTATTCCCTATTACAAACTGGAAGAATGAGTTGCATTGGGCCACACATTAAATACACAAACCCCCGGCACTAAGGTATGAATGAGAATATATCAGGTGAAGGTGGAGAGTAATTATTTGGAGCTTGAATTCTGTGGAAGCCAATAGACGGTTGTGAGCAGGGACACAATACTGGCATAGGATCTGATTTACTTTTCTTTTTCTTTTCCTTTCTTTATTTTTTTGAGACAGAGTCTCACTGTGTCACCCTTTGGTAGACTGCCGTGGCATCACAGTTCCCAGCAACCTCCAACTCTTGCGCTCAGGCAATTCTCTTGCCTCAGACTCCTGAGTAGCTGGGACTATAGGCACCCACCACAATGCCCGGCTATTTTTTATTGCACTTGCCACTGCTGTGTTAGCTGGCCAGAACCAGGTTTGAACCCATCACCCTTGGTATATGGGGCCAGCGCCCTACCCACTGAGCCACAGGCACCACCCTTTATTTATTCATTTACTGTTTGTCTGAGATAGAGTCTCACACTTTGCCCTGGGTAGTGTGCTATGGAAATCATCACAGCTTACAGCAACCTCAAACTCAGGTTCAACAGATCCTTTTGGTTTAACCTCCCAAGTAGCTGAGACTACAGGTGCATGCCACCATACCTGGCTATTTTTTTTCTATTTTTTTAGTAGAAACAAGATCTCACTCTTGCTCAGGCTGGTCTTGATCTCCTGAGCTCAAGCCATCACCCACCTCAGTCTCCTAGGGTGCGAAGATTACAGGTGTGAGCCACTGCGCTCAGCCTTGATTTGCTTTTAAGATTTTCTAGTCTCAGCTCCTATGCTCACTGGTTGGGGCACTGGCCACATGAAGCTGGGGTAGTGGGTTCAAAACTGGCCTGGGCCTGCTAAACTACAACAACAAGAATAGGAAATAGCCAGGAGTTGTGATTGCTACTTGGGAGGCTGAGGCAAGAGAATCGCTTAAGCCCAAGAGTTTGAGGTTGCTGTGAGCTGTGACATCATGGAACTCTACCAAGGGCAACATAGTAAGACTCTGCCTCAAAAAAAAAAAAAAAAAAGATTTTATAGAGGCCCAGCTTGGTGGCTCATGCCTGTGATCCTACAGGTTTGAGATCAGCCTGAGCAAGAAGCAAGACCCCATCTCTAAAAATAGCTGGGCACTGTGGCATTGTCTGTAGTCCCAGCTACTTAGGAGGCTGAGGCAAGAGAATCACTTGAGCGCAAGAGTTAGGGGTTGCTGTGAGCTATGACGCTACAGAACTCTACTGAGGGCAACAAAGCAAGACTCTGTCAAAAAAAAAAAAAGATTTTTCTGGCAGCTATGATGAGGTTGCATTAGAGAGGGACAAGATTAAAATCACAAAGACGAGGTAGGTAGTAACTGTGATGGTTCAGCTGAGAGATGAAATAGGGAGCTCAGGAATACTGAGACACTCTTTTGTCAACCACGTTAACTCTAGGTCTCTTGTCACTCCAACACCTGCTACTACAGGTGGGTTTCTGTTAGACAAGGAGATTCCTGAGGCAGTCACCCCCAGAATGAATTAATAGTAGACAATAACAAACACATAATGAATGGATCTATAGCAATTCATTGGGCTGTCGCAATGACAAAGCCTTTCCTCAACTCATTATTTCATGTGATCCTCTCAACAAGTCTGCAGAGTACCTATGATTAAGACATGAACTTCTCATATCCACTGTGATTTAATTCTTGCCACAACTCTGTGAGACACATATAGTATTATATTAGTACATTTACAGTTGAGAGATGAGCAAGCTGAGGCATAGAAAAGTGAACTAATTTGCCCAATTCACATAGTCAATCAATGAATGGTGACATCAGAGTTTGTACTCAGGTCTCCATGACACATACTCTATGACTTTCTTTCTTTTTTTTTTTTTTTTGAGACAGAGTCTCTCACTTTGTTGCCCTTGGTAGAGTGTGACATCTCACTGAGTGCATCGCATCACAGCTCACAGCAACCTCCAACTCTTTGGCTTAGGCAATTCTCTTGCCTCAGCCTCCCAAGTAGCTGGGACTACAGGCACCCGCCACAATGCCTGGCTATTTTTGTTGCAGTTGTCACTACTGTTTTAGCTGGCCGGGGCAGGTTTGAACCCACCAGGCTCAGTACATGGGGCCAGTGCCCCACCCACTGAGCCACAGGCGCTGCCCAACTTTCTTTTTCTTTTTTTTTTTTTTTGTCGAGACAGAGTCCCACCCTGTGCTCCTGAGCCCTGCCCAACTTTGTAAAGTAAATCTTTGGGCCAGGTGCAGTGGCTGATGCCTGTAATCTCCGCACTGTAGGAGGCCAAGGTGGGTGGATTGCTCAGGACTTCAAGACTAGCATGAGCTAGAGCGAGACCCCATCTCTAAAAATAGCTGGGTGTTATGTTGGGTGCTAGTCGTCCCAGCTACTCAGGAGGCTGAGGCAAGAGAATCACTTGAGCACAAGAGTCTGAGGTTGCTGTGAGCTGTGATGTCACATCACTCTAGCAGGGACAACAAAGTGAGACTGTCTCAAAAACAAAACAAAAGTAAAACTTTGCCTCCAAACCTAACTTGTTGCATCAGTCTGAATACTCTTATCAGAAGCCTGAGAATCTATAATATACTATTTGGTATAGGTATTACCTTTCTCATTCTTTCTCTTACTCTTTGGATGAATCTAGTTGAGTCACTTTAATTCCTATTGGCCCCACTTAATCTATAACGTATAATTTGATGGGGCAGGAGACCAAAACAAAAACAAAAACAAAAACTGTTGCTGGCATCTTTAATGGTCTGCTTTACTCAGCAATCAAGACATCGTGTTCCTAACTGACAGAAAACATCTTATGTTCCAGCTACTTAGAAATTCAGGAATTGTTCTAGGATTTTCATGACTCAGCAGGACAGAATGTGTCACTTATCAAGAACAAAATGGCAAGGCATCAGCAAAACCTCTCTACTAAGATCACAGAAACACTCATCCATTAGGTTCTTTAAGACAGCTCTCAGTCACAAGTCCCAATTGCCATAGGTAGAAAACTGGGACTCAAAAACCTATCACACACATACACAAAAAATCCTTCTAAAGAAGTGATGAAATCCCTCCAATTTTCCATTAAACTGTGTTTAGAGGACAAGAACTGTGTCCTGTTTATCTTAGTAGCATCTGGTTTAGAGCTGGGCTCAGAATAAGCACTAAAGAAATATTTTTTGAATGAATTTCTAAAATATATAGATGAATATAATTAACAAATCTATTAAAAAGATATTCAGGGCCAGGAATCTATAGATGAATATAATTAACAAACCTATTAAAAAGATATTCAATGCTGGCACAGTGGCTCACGCCTATAGTCCTACCACTCTGGGACCCCAGGGCAGTCAGATACTTTGTGCTCAGGATTTTGAGACCAGCTTGAGCAAGACTGAGATCCCGTCTCTAAAAAGAAGCAAACAAAAAAAAAAAAAAAAAAGCTGGGTGTCGTGACAGGGGAAGCTGAGGCAGAAGTCTCACTTGAACCCAGGAAATTTGAGGTTGTTGGGAGCTAGGTTAAGGCCATGGCATTCTGTCTCAAAAAAAAAAAAAAACTCTAAAATTTCACTGTCCGATATAGTTACCATTATCATTATCCACATCTGGCAAACGGACATTAAATTGTTTTTAAAGGAAAACAGCAAACCTATATAATAGGTGATGCTTTCCATACTTTTCATCTTAAACTTAAAAATGCTTAAGTTTCTTCCACATTCTGCTTCTCCATGGCAGAGACCATAAGGGTTTTGCCTGCAGGGTGGCAGCTCCTGGGGTGAAATGTAACTTGTAATTACAGTTGAATTATAGTTCTCTCTCTCTCTCTCTTTTTTTTTTTTGAGACAAAGTCTGACACAGTCATCCTGGGTTGAGTGTCATGGCATCATAGCTCACAGCAACCTCCAACTCAGGCTCAAGTGATCCTCTTGGCTCAGTTTTTATATTTATAGTAGAGACGGGGTCTCGGTTTTCTCAAGCTCCTCTCATGAGCTCAAGCAATCCACCATCCTCAGCCTCCCTGAGTACTAGGATTACAGGAATGGATCCCGGGCGTGGCCTGTAGGTGCTTTTAAAAATAATGGGCAATTGGGCAGCACCGGTGGCTCAAAGGAGTAGGGCACTGGCCCCATATGCTGGAGGTGGCGAGTTTAAACCCAGCCCTGGCGTGGGGGAGAGGGGGACTGCAAAATAATGGGCAATCACTTAAGCCAGAGAGTTTGAGGTTGCTGTGAGTGCCACGCACTCCACCAAGGGTGACAAAGTGAGATTCTGTCTCAAAAAAGAAAAAAATAAAATAAATAATGGGCAGTTCTGGCAATATTTTCATGGAAGTCATTCAGCTAAAAAGCTGAAACCACTATTCCTTACATACAGAATTTCAGTTTTCAAAGCCCTTCCCGTCTTCTGTCTCGCTTGATCAACCCTATGAAGTGGTGAGGGCTCACAGATGGGACTACACTGGACAGTGGCTACTAAAAGGTTGGCTGCCTTGCCAGGAGTCACACAGTCAGTGGAAAGGTGTGTACCAGACCCAGACCTCTTTGCCTCTCCAAGGCCTTCTGGAAAGTGGACAGAGGAGGCGTATGGCAGAAGAAAAGACGTGGCAATTGGCTCAGTGCCTGTATCTCAAGCGGCTAAGGTGCCAGCCACATACACTAGAGGGGGCAGGTTCAAATCCAGACCGGGCCTGCCAAACAATGACAACTACAAGCAAAAAATAGCCGGGTGTTGTGGCAAGAGCCTGTAGTCCCAGCTACTTGGGAGGCTGAGGCGAGAGAATAGCTTAAGCCCAGGAGTTGGAAGTTGCTGTGAGCTGTGACGCTACGGCACCTACCCAGGGCGATAGCTTAAGGCTCTGTCTCAAAAAAAAAAAAAAAAAAAGAAAAGAAAAGAAAAAAGAAAAGATGTGACAATTAAAAAAGAAAGCTCCAAAGGAAAGTGGTTTGTCGCTTATTTATGTCCTTAATTTTGGGGTTTTTTGTTGTTTTGTTTGTTTTGAGCTCGCATCACGGTTCACAGCAACCTCCAACTCCAGGGCTCAAGCGATTCCCCTGCCTCCGCCTCCCAAGTAGCTGGGACTACAGGCTCTTGCCACAACGCCCGGCTATTTTTTGGTTGCAACCGGGCCCAGGCTGGATTGGAACCTGCCAGCTCAGGTGTATGTGGCTGGCACCTTAGCCGCTTTTTTTTTTTTTTTAAAGGGAACTGGTGGACTAGAAAAGGCAAGGAAAATGCAGAGGAAGGCAGACATTGAGAAGTGGTTGTAAGACAGTGGCAACAGCTTAAGGGATGGCCTCCCAGAAGGAGCAGCGGCGGCGTTTGCAGGTTGCTGGTGTATTTCATTAACCAAAGGCAAAACAGAGCCTAAGCGGTTTGTCCAAAGATGTCAGCATTTTGCAAGGTGGCATCTACAATCCGACCCTAGGTCTCTTGATCCCAGGGTAGGGATCTTCTTCAGCCTGCCACAGGGACAAGGGGCAGGGACCGCAGCACTAAGTGCAGAGAGACGTGAGACGCCTGAGGCAGGGGTGAGCAAACGCTGGGCCGAGGCTCAGCTCCAGTCCAAGCAGATGGATGGAAACTTCTGCGGAAAGCCGCACCCAGTGACCCTGACACGGCAATTTAAACGCATGAAAGCCTTCCCACGGCTTTCGGTTCGACAGCAGACTTTGGAAATGGCCCACCAGAATTCTGGGACTTTCGGAACCTCTCGAGAAATGGTCAGAAGCTTTGGACACGTAGAGACACCAAACAGCCGGTGTTTCGGAAAGGCCACAATTTCCGGAGAAACTTTCGGGAATATCCGAGGTTACCGGAAAATAGTCTGGGAACAGTCGAAACAAGCCGAGTGCTATTCGAGACAATCGGGAGCTTCTCGAGGCACTTCCGGATACGGTCGGCTCTGCGATCTAGTCCTGAATCTTAGGTCTCAGGCAAATCCGTTCGAAGCCTAAATTGTACCGACAATCTGTCGGCAGTTTCCGGAAGTGTTCGGAATGGGCTTGAGAGTGGAGCCCTCTGACGGCGGGCTGCGGGGAGCGGGCCAGAGCGCGCAGACGCAGTTGCGCGCCCGCGGTTGTTCAGACCGGATGTGGTTGAGGCTTATGTCAGTTCCGGCGGGTGACGGTGCGGACGGGTCAGGAGCGTAGAGGCGGCGGCAAAATGGCGGCGCCTGAGGAGCGGGATCTAACCCAGGAGCAGACAGAGAAGCTGCTGCAGTTTCAGGTAGCAGCGAATACTCGGTGCAGCAAATGCCGCCGCAGGATAGGGAGTGGGCCCTTCTAGGAGCGTAGAACTCTCCTCAGATTGGGCCTAGATCCTTCTCAAACCAGCGAGTGATTCCCCCTCCCCCCAGACGCCAACTGCCTTGATTCCCCCGGCCTCCGAGTTTCTGTCGGTTCCCTAGTCTTCCAGCCATCGCTGCTGTCTAACTCACCTCCTCTGTGTCCCTCTACCCTCAACGGATCAGCTTCTGCGATTTCCTTTAGCATAGTCAGTCCTCAGCCATCCTTTCCAGCCCGGTAACTGGGCGTATCATGACTTTATCTACCGGAGATGCTTAATCCCCACCGCTGAGCTGGCGTCAGTTTGAATTTGTGGAAAATCTCTAGTATCATTTCCACAAACATTTGCTGAGAGCAGCTTAAATAGCGCATCTCATGTTGGGGGCTCTGGCGTGGGCAGGGGGCACCTACAGGCAGTCTTGGTCCCAGCCTTAGAGGTTTGGGATGACACCACGTGAGGAACAATGCACGGTTATAGATACCATCCGTGGCTTCCGACAGGGTTTATTCCTAGACTCCAGTGATTGACTGTACTTGAGGAGAATGGTAACTGGCAGGAATGTTATGTTTGTGCAGGATGTTGTGTTAAGAACACTACACTAATCACTTACCTCTGAGCTGGAGAATCTGGTTACCCAGGGTGGGTAACCTTGGCATTTGTTACCAGTTTCCTTATCTCTGAAATGTATGTCTTAAAAATATCTACTCCTTGAGGATGTCCTGGAGATCAATCAGATGAGCTATCTCTATCAGAAGAATTTGTAAACTGTGCCAAATTCATTAATTTAACAATATACCTGAAGAACCTTAGTGCTCAAGCACTGGTAGGTAGAATCCCATCTACTATTTAAGATGTTTTAAGTACTCTGCTAAGCGACTTATTGTACATAATCTCATTCAATACTCACAACCCTAAGAGTTTCATATTGTTCATTTTATGGATGAAGGATAATGAAGGATGTCAGGCTTAAGAAATGTCTGTCACTTTTTTAAATTTTAGATTAATGTGAGGGTGTTAAACAGTGTTTGTAGCCTGTCATATTTAAAGTCAGATCCATCTTTACAGAACCTTTCCCAAGTTTTTTACTTGTGTGCTGTACCACTTAGATAAGTGTCAGCTAGGAGTAGAATACAAATGCTGTGATAGGAAGTCTGATTATTTTGGGGAGGAAATGTCTCATTTTTGTAATTTCCTTGATTAGCTTTCACTGTAATTTCAAAGTGTTTATAACCTGTCATAAGTTGGGCAATAAGGTTGAGAGTGTATAAATGAAAAAATGCTATTGTGGACATTTGATTGGAATTTTTAATAGAGAAATTAATGACAGCAAATTAGAATTAAAGAATGAGAATTTAGAATTTCAGAATTCACTTCCTGGTAGAGGACCAATTTCAGAGTCTTGTTTAACTTTGGCAGATTATTTTTCCCCTTGGACAGTGGTTCTCAACCTGTGAGTCGCAACCCCTTTGGACTGTAGTAAAGAAAGGTTCGCAGTATTAGTTGAGAACCACTGCCCTAGAAACTCTTCAGAAGTAAGCCACTATGTTAAAGTATAATAAAATGATGTGGGTTATAAAGCATAATATACTTATTCTCTGACTGGAAGAACATGAGAATGAATTATAGTATTTGTGAAGTGAATTTTGTTTTTAGTGGATATCTATATTACAGGAGATTGGTAGCAGGTTCAAGTTGTATTCAGATTACTTTATGAAATTGGATTGAGGGAAAAGTATTTTACATTTATGTGTTCTAGAAGCAGTTGGCTGAATCAGATTTATCATCTACATTGCCATTTAAGCACAGGTGTTGAGCATTACTCCAGGCATTAAGATAGACTGACTCTTTTTTGTTTTGTTTTGTTTTTTTATGAGACAGAGCCTCAAGCTGTCACCCTGGGTAGAGTGCTGTGGCATCATAGCTGACAGCAGCCTCCAACTCTTGGGCTCAAGTGATTCTCCTGTCTCCACCTCCCAAGTAGCTGGGATTACAGGCGCCTGCCACAACACCCAGCTATTTTTTGGTTGCATCCATCATTGTCGTTTGGCGGGCCCAGGCTGGATTCGAACCTGCCAGCTAAGGTATATATGGCTGGCGCCTTAGCTGCTTGAGCCACAGGTGCTGAGCCTGTTTGTTTGTTTTTGCTGCAGAATCTCAAGCTGTCACCCCTTGGTAGAGTGCCTTGGCATCACAGCTCATAGCAACATCAAACTCTTAGGCTTAAGCAATTCTCTTTCCTTAGCCTCCCAAGTAGCTGGGACTATAGGCGCCTGCCACAATGCCTGGCTGTTTTTTTTATTGCAGTTGTATTGTTATTTAGCTGGCCCGGGCCAGGTTTGAACCCGCCAGCCTCAGTGTATATGGCCGGCGCCATAACCACTGTGCTATAGGCCGATAGATTTACTCATAAAAACTTTTTAATATAATACTATAGAAAGTTAATCCTTGTTCATTTTATTAAAGAAGAAATAGGTTCAGAGAGGTCATATTACTTGCTCAGGTATCCATTTCCATAACTATCTTATCTAACCTAATGGAGAAGCCAAGTATATAACATGAATAATGAGTATCCTGCAACATATTAGTGTTCTTAGTGCAATATGTATTTTAAAAAGTGCTGTGGCAGCTTAGGGAAAGGTAGGAGTATTGATGTAAGGGACAAGGATGGCTTAGCAATTAACATTTATTAAGTATTCTACTATGTCTTAGGCACACTGTTAGGTAATTTCTAACTATTATGCTTAATCCTTTTCAGTTGCCATATAAAGTGCTATAGGTGGTATGCCTTTTTCTAGGTAAGGAAGCAGATCTATTGATGTATTTGCTCAAGTCATTAAACTCTTAAGTAGTAGAATTCTGGTGGGTCTGGTTCTGGACTTAAAGACTGGGCTCTTATTACTGTATCTACTACTTTGAAGGAGGAATAGAATTTCAGCAGGTGTTGGATAGGGGACCTTCAAAGCTGAGGGAACAGCTTGTACAAGGTATGGAGATGGACAAGTGTGGAGTGTGTCTATAGTGATGGATTTAGAGAATTGGAAATGGAATATTAAGAGCAGAAAAGTAAATTAGAGCCAGATTTTGGAGACTTTTCAATATTGCACAATGGCTTAAACTTCAATCTGTAAGTGTGGGAAGCCATCAGAGGATTTTTCAACTACAGAGTGACAATACTAGATTTCAGGTTTGTTTCATTAACAATACAGAGCTTATGCTTGGGATCTCCACAGGAGTCAAGAAAGAGTATGGTGACAGTGGTAGGAGCTGGTTCTGAATGTGTTTCTATATTGAAATTAGTGAAAGTAAAATATTTTCTTGGTTTCACTTTTTTGGTGACATGAGATTTATTGAAATTCTCCAAGATTTATTATGTTTCTCAGTCCATTTGATGTCATCTAAGATTTTTTTCTGTGGTTCTCCATTTCTCTTGTTTCTTTTGGAACCAGTTGAATTTGAGTAACTATTGTATACTTAAATTGTTTCACATGGGAAAGAATGGGGAGGGACATAGGTTTTTGTTGTTGTTATTTTTGGGACATAGGTTTTAAGAAGAGTTAATGCAAAAATATAAAAGAGGCTTGGCATTTGTAGGCAGTTTAGGGCACCAGCCACTGGAGCTGCTGGGTTCAGCCCCAGCCTGCCAAACAACACTGACACTATAACCAAAAAGTAGCTGGGCGTTGTGACAGACACCTATAGTCCCAGCTACTTGAGAGGCTGAAGCAAGAGAATTGCTCCAGACCAAGAGTTTGAGGTTACTATGAGCTATGATGCTATAGCATTTACTCAAGGCAACAGCTTGAGACTCTGTCTCAAAAAACAAATAAAAAAAAAAAGTTAATGCAGGTGGAAGGAGATTCTTAAGGGAATCCATTTCTCCAAGTTTCTAAATATTTCAAACTCCCCTAGCACCTTGGTGCTTGAACACTTAGAAAGGGATGACATGGACAGAGAGAGAGGAGACAGAAAGAGCTATGCATGGTGAGCAGAGGAAGAAATCATGCCTTTACTATTAGCAAAAGAGTAGGAAGTTTCTTTCTTTTAAGTGCATGTGAAGGTCTGACTCTAATTTCTCTTAAATTGCAGGAAACCTAAACTTTGGGCTATGGAATATAACTCATTTGCAAGATCTTCCTTTTGTCTTTGTCTTGACTATGATTATCTAAGGGGAAAAAAATACAGGATGTTTTTTGTTTGTGTACTTTAAAAAAAGTTATAGGTTTGATGCCCAGAGCTCAGTGGTTAGGGCGCTGGCCACACGCACCAGGATTGGCAGGTTTGAACCCAGCCCTGGCCTGCTGAATAACAATGACAACAACAATTAAAAAAAAAAATAGCCTCGGCGACTGTGGCTTAATCGGCTAAGGCACCAGCCACGTACACCCCAGCCCGGGCCTGCCAAAACAACAATGATGGCGGCAACCAAAAAAATGGTCAGGCGTTGTGGCGGGCACCTGTGGTCCCAGCTACTTGGGAGGCTGAGGCAGGAGACTCGCTTGAGCCCAGGAGTTGGAGGTTGCTGTAAGCTGTGATGCCATGGCACTCTACCCAGGGGGATGGCTTGAGGCTCCATCTCAAAAAAAAAAAAAAAAAATAGGCTAGGCGCCTGTGGCTGAAGCGGCTAAGGTGCCAGCCACATACACCTGAGCTTACGGGTTCAAATACAGCCCGGCCCACCAAACAACAATGACTGCTGCAACCAAAAAATAGCTAGGCATTGTGGCGGGCACCTGTAGTCTCAGCTACTTGGGGGGCAGAGGCAGGAGAATTGCTTGAGCCCAGGCGTTGGAAGGATTGCTGTGAGCTGTGATGCCATGGCACTCTACCCAGGGCGACAGCTTGAGGCTCTTTCTCAAAAAAAAAAAAAAAATAGCCAGGCATTGTGGCTGGCGCCTGTAGTCCCAGCTACTTGGGAGGCTGAGGCAAGAGAATTGGTTAAGCCCAAGAGTTTGAGGTTGCTGTGAGCTGTGACGCCATGGCACTCTACTGAGGGCAACATAATGAGACTGTCTCAAAAAAAAGAATTAAAAGAAAAGTATAGAGTAATCTGAGATTTTTGCCAGGGGATTTGGCATTGTAGAGAAAACATAGTTTTGAAACTCCAGGCAAACATGAATTAGTCTTTCTACTTAGCTTCTGGTGAATTCTGCAGTCTTGAGCAAGTTCATTCTTTGAATCTCTTTCCTCTTTTCAGGTTGAGGAATTTCACAGCATTCTTTTTCTTTGTTATGTTAAAAAATGTACCAGATTATACATGTTTGTTGCAAATTAGCAATATACAATTATATTTTTAAAAAAGTAATTGCATCTTGTCTCCATCATCCTAATTCTTTTATTTATTTATTTATTTTTTAGAGACAGTCTTGCTATGTCATCCTCAGTAGAGTGCAGTAGTGTCACAGCTCATAGCAATCTCAACTCTTGGGCTTGAGTGATTCTCTTGCCTCAGCCTCCCATGTAGCTGGGACTATAGGTGCCTGGATTCAAACCTGCTAGCTCTGGTGTCTGTGGCTGGAGCCCTAGCTGCTGAGCCAATTTGAGTGACTTTTCAATTAATTAGTTATGTTAAGAACTTTTGTTTTGGGCGGTGCCTGTGGCTCAAGGGAGTAGAGCACTGGCCCCATATGCTGGAGATGGTGGGTTCAAACCCAGCCCGGGCCAAAGATACTGCAAAAAGAAAAAAAAAAAAAAGAACTTCTGTCTTATAGAGAGATGATCACATTAGTTAGTAAGTATAGGTGATCTTAAAGACTGACTGGTATAAGACTGCCTGGATTTGAGTCCTAGCTTCTGCAGTTACTAATTTTGTGACCTGGGGCAAGTTACTTAATCTCTCTATGCCTTAGTTTTTTCACCTATAGGTGCAAGTATCCAACCTGTGGGCAGCAGGCCTCATGCTGATTTTGTGAGGACATTTTTTGCTTATCTATGGTGTCAGGTATCATGAAAAGTATTCATGGACCTTTTTTTGCTAATAAGCTTCCATTAGTGTTTGTGTATTTAATGTGGAGCCCAAGACAACTCCTATTTTTCTGATGTGAGACAGGAGAAAAAGGTTGGACATCCCTGATAGACTATTATCTGTAGACTAAACTGAACTACTTCATAGGATTGTTTCAGTGATCTGATTAACAGTAAATATATTTAAATCACTAGCAAATATTAAGTACTTGAATGTTAAACATTATTATTACTTTGTAGCTTTTAAAAACATTGATGGATGATCAGATTGATTTTATTTTGGGCTATCAATACATTAATGCTGCAGTAAATATTCTTATACATGTAGATTTATTCCATTCTCAGTCAACGCTTTATTCAGCACTTAGTATCTGCAAGTCACAGTTCTAGGTATTGGATACAGCAGTACATTAAACATAATTTTTTTCCCTCGTGAAGCTCACGTTCTAATGGGAAGAGACAGAAGAGTTAAAATAAATGGAAAGTATAATATGGGTCTGGCTTTCCCAGCACCACAACTCATACCTGTAATCCTAGCACTATGGGGTGCTGAGGCAAGAGGAGTGCTTGAGGCCATGAGTTCAAGGCCTACCCAAGTGAGACCTAGTTTCTATAAAAAAATAGAAAAATTAGCTTGTTGTGCTGATGTACACCTATTGTCTCACTACTTAGAAGGCTAAGGCAGGAGGATTGCTTGAGCCCAGCAGTTTTAGGTTGCAGTGAGGTATGATGAGTCTACTGTACTCTACTCAAGGCGACAGAGCAAGACCTTGTCTCAAAACAAAACTACAAAATATTTCAAAGAAAACAAAAGAGAATACTTGGATAGCCTCATTATAGCCCCCATTAAGAAGAAGGCCTCCTTAGATAATTAGAAAATCCAAGAGCCAAAAAGGATGTGATGGAGTACCAATTTTATATGACATAATTTTTTTTTTTTTTTTTTTAGATAGACTTTTAGATAGACTCTCACTTGTCACCCTTGGTAGAGTGCTCTGGTGTCATAGCTTACAGCAGCCTTGGCTATTTTTTTTGTTTTATTTTTTTTAAAGATGGGGTCTTGCTCTTGCTCAGGCTGGTCTCCACCCTGTAAGCTCAGGCAGTCACCCACCTCCGCCTCCCAGAGTGCTAGGATTATAGACCTGAGCCACTACGCCTGGCCTTGACATGAAATTTTTAAAGAAGTGTTAAGAGTGGCCAGCACAGTAGCTCATACCTGTAATCCTAGCACTCTGAGAGGCCGAGATGGGTGGATCTCTTGAGTTCACAGGTTTGAGACCAGCCTGAGCAAAAGTAAGATTCCCTTCTCTACTGAAAATGAAAAACTTAGACAAAAGGATCACCTCACCTCAAGAGTTTGAGTTTACTTTGAGCTATGATGCCACAGCCCTCTACCGAGGGCAACAAAATGATACTGTCTCAAAAAAAAAGAAGAAATGTTAAGAGAAAAGATAACAACCTCAATGATAAATGATATCACAGGAGAAAATATTTGCTATCCACAACCAATATCCATATTTATATAAGGATCTACAAATTGGTAGAAAATGTAAAACAAACCCAACAGAAAATGAACAAAGGACAGACTAGCATTTTACACAATCAGTGATCAAAAGAAGGTCAGTATCATCTGTGATAGGAGGTTTATGGAATAAGGGAATTTTAAAAGCAGCACTTACTCCATCTACTTGGTCAATAAAGCAACCTTCCAAATACCAAGGGACACTTGCATACCTCTTTTAAAAATAGAGACTGATACACTTATCCCTAAACCAGACATCCTCAAACTACAGCCCGCAGGCCACGTGCAGCCTGCCTAGGACATTTAACCGGCCCACCAGGTGTTTTTGCCGCTGCTGCCTATCCTACTTAGCAGCCAACTTGTCCCGGGGCCTGCAGTCCAGCCCTCCAACGGTCTGAGGGACAGTGAACTGGTCCCCTGTTTAAAAAGTTTGAGGACCCCTGTGATATCTTTTTTCTCTACTTGAAGAAGCTTAAAGCAGGTGTTTGCATTTGCTCTTTCAACCCAACTTGATGGCAAAACAGAACAAACTACAGCTGCCACCATCCCCACCAGAAGTGCCCATTAAAATGGATCTTTTTTATTCCATCAGGTTGATAAAAATTGAAAAAGATATCATTCATTGCTGGCACAGGTGTGGGGAAATAGGTCCTCTTGCATCCTCTTGGTGGGAGAGAACTGCCAAAACCCTTCAGGAAATTAGTCTAGCAGTAGGCATTACAATTTACGAGGTACATTTGTTTTGACTAAGTAACACCACATTTTTAGGAGGCTGTTGTACAGAAGTAAAAGCCCTGATGTATCAGGATGTTTCCTAAACTCTGAATATTTCCTTCATCTGACTGAAACTTTACTGTCCCCTGAGGACTCTGTCTCCTTTTTTTTTTCATTCCCACTTTTGGGAAATTCTTCTTTCCTTCTCTTCTTAACCTTTTGTGGACCACTCACAAACAAAATGTGCCTACACACATCATTTGCACCAAATGAACTTGCTTGAACACATATAGGCATTCTTCACAGGCAAAAGATTAAAAAGTCCACCTTCATGTAGAGAAGATTAAGAGAGTTTGCATCAATGATGATAATCAGGATTAGAACCGAACATCCAGGTTTGGGTGTTTCTCTTTCTTAAAATGGCCACAAAGTTATTTGTATTGGTCCTCCTCACTTACCTGTAGTTGAAAACAAATTAACATTTAGGAGCCAGAGTGTTAAGGTAAGAAAGAGGAGAAAAGGGGGTCAATGTGGTAGCTTGTGCCTGTAATCCTAGCTAGCACTCTGGCAGGTTGAGGTAGGAGGATCCCTTGAGCTCCAGAGGTTGAGACCAGCCTAAGCAAGAGAGACTCCCATCTCTACTGAAAATAGAAAAAAAGACCAAGGCCAGGCACAATGGCTCACGCCTGTAATTCTAGCACTCTAAGAGGCCAAAGTGGGTGGATTGCTCGAGCTCACGAGTTCGGGACCAACCTGAGTAAAATCAATACCCCCTGTTGCTACTAAAAATAGAAAAAACTTAGGCAAGAGGATCGCTTGAGTTGCTGTGAGCTATGATGCTACGGCACTCTACCTGGGTGACAGCTTGAGACTGTCTCAAAAAAAAAAAAAAAGGAAAGGAAAAGAAAAAAATTAGCTGAGCATTGTGGTGGGTATCTGCAGTCCCAGCTGCTCAGCTGAGGCAGGAGGATCACTGGAGTCCAGGGGTTGAGGTTGCTGTGAGCTAGGCACTCTAACCTGGGGCAATAGAATGAGACTCAGTCTCCATTTAAAAAAAGAAAAAAGAAAAACAGAAAAGGGAATCTAGAGTTCTGGGTCAAACTGGATCAAATCTCACGATTAACCTTGGGTAACCTATCTATTGATTCTAGTTAACTCACCAACACCAGACCTACCCCATTTGCTTATGTGGAAGATTTACTACACTGTGGATCTAGAACAATTAGGTCAAAGTAAATGTTCAATAAATGTTTAAACATCATAAAAAAAATCTTTAAATCTCTTGGCTCAGCACCTGTAGCTCAGCAGCTACGATGCCAGCCACATACACCAGAGCTGGCAGGTTCAAATCCAGCCTAGGCCTACCAAACAACAATGACAACTACAACCAAAAATAGCTGGGTGTTGTGGCAGGCACCTGTAGTCCCAGCTACTTGAGAGGCTAAGGCAAGAGAGTTGTTTAAACCCAAGAGTTTGAGGTTGTTGAGAACTCTGATGCCACGGCACTTTCCCCAGGGCGACATAGTGAGACTCTGTCTCAAAAAAAAAAAAAACAAAAAAAAAACTTTCAAATCTCTAACGTTTTATTAGACTATGCCATTCAATATCCTTTCCTTGTTGGGGTAATTTTTCTCACTCCCAATCATTGCCTTTAATTCTCTAAAATTTTAGCTTCTGGGTTCATTCTCTCTGGTGTCCTGGTAATTTTACTATCTGCATAGTTGTTCTAATACTTTAGTCTTTCCATTCCTTGTCTACAACTCCTCCAGTGATCTCTACCCTACCTCAGCCATTCACTGCTGGGGTCAAACCCTAGACCTCACCATTGTCAAAAACTGCAAGCCCTTCCACAATCTATCCTTTTATATTCCTGCCTTTTCAGCTTCTTCCTTTTAATCCCTTGTCTGTAACAATTCTTCAACCCTCCCAGGACCTATAATCCATTGATCCTAATAACTTTCCACTATACCTCAGTGTACCTTATGTCCCCATTTCCCATATTATCCATTATAAATTCTGTAGTCAAATACTAAAATCAATCTTTTATCTTTCTTGTATAATCATATCCCTTTAAACTAAATCACAATTCTTTTAAATTCCAAATTTCTGTTTATTCTGCACCCTCACAATTGAATAAGGCTGACTAGTCTTTATGGTTTTTAAAATTAATTTATTTTTATTGAGACAGAGTCTCACTTTATTGCCCTCTGTAGAGTACTGTGTCATTATAGCTCATAGCAACCTCAAACTTTTGGGCTCAAGCAATTCTCTTGCCTCAGCTTCTGAAGCAGCTGGGACTATAGGCGTCCATCACAACACCTGGCTGTTTTTGGTTTTTTTTCTTCTTTTTTAAAGATGGGGTCTCGCACTTGCTCTCTTGCTCAGACTGGTCTTAAACTCATGAGCTCAAGCAATCTACCTACCTCGGCCTCCCAGACTGCTGGGATTACAGGCGGGAACCCTGGCCTATAGTAGCAACTTCCCTTCCTCTGGATTAAGTTTTCTCTTTCTAATTTTTCTTCTTCATTAGCATACAAACATGCTGATATTTACTCCCAGATAAAAGCCAACAAAACCCTTCTATCCCCACTTTAGCTTCTACCTGTTCTCTTTCCTTCTTAGAAGAAAATCTGCAGAAAACTCCAATTTCTCATGCATTTTCTCTTGAACTCACTTCAATTGTATGCAGTTTTAGGTGTCAACTTGATTGTGTTAAAGGATACCTAGAAACCTGGTAGTGTTTCAGTGTGTTTTTAGAGGTCAGTCTGAGAGTTTGAGTGGACTAGGTGGGGAAGATCTGCCCTGAAGGTGGGCATCACATTTGAAAGAACAAAAATGGAGAAAAGGCAAATGTGTCAACATATCCTCTGGAGCTAAGATAGACTCTTCTCTCCTGTGGTCAGACAACTCCAGCCTGGGCCTGCCAAATAACAATGACAGCTACAACTCAAAAATGGCCGGGCATTGTTGTGGGTGCCTGTAATCCCAGCTACTTGGGAGCCTGAGGCAGGAGAATTGCTTGAGCCCAGGAGTTGGAGGTTGCTGTGATTTGTGATGCCATGGCACTCTACCCAGGATGACAGCTTGAGGCTCTGTCTAAAAAAAAAAAAAAAAAGATTTCACTTTGCAACATTCCTTTTTTTGTTTGTTTGTTTTGAGACAGTCTCACTATGTGGTCCTTGGTAGAGTGCTGTAGCATCACAGCTCACAGCAACCTCAAACTCTTGGGCTTAAGCAGTTCTCTTGCCTGAGCCTCCCAAGTAGCTAGGACTACAGGTGCCAGCCACAAGGCCTGGCTGTTTTTTAGAGACAGGGTCTCTAGCTCAGATTGGTCTCGAACCTATTCCCTCAGGCATTCTGCCTGCCTTGGCCTCCCAGAGTGCTGGGATTACAGGGTGAGCCAATTCACCCTACCCTATTCTATTTAAGATTGAAGCCCTTCCTTGAAATTTACTATTTTTCTCCATAGCACTAAACACCATCTAACATATTATTATTATTATTATTTTGTTTATTTGTTTATTTTTTGGAGACAAAATCTCACTTTATCACCCTGGGTAGAGTGCCATGGTATCATAGCTCACAGCAACTTCCAATTGTGGGTTCAAGGCCTCCATAGTATCTGGGACTACATGGTACCCTCCACAGTGTCCAGCTATTTTTTGGTTATAGTTGTCATTGTTGTTTGGCAAGCCCAGGCTGGATTTGAACCCGCCAGCTCCCATATATATAGCTGATGTCCTAGCTGCTTGAGCTACAGGCACCAAGCCAACATTAGGGTTTTATCTATAAAAATAAAGATATTTATATAAAAGGTTGTTGAATTCGCATATATTAAACTGCCCGGCATAGTTCCTGTTTCTTTTTTTTTTGAGATGGAGCCTCAAGCCATCCCCCTGGGTAGAGTGCCATGGCATCACAGCTCATAGCAACCTCCAACTCCTGGGCTCAAGCGAGTCTCCTGCCTCCGCCTCCCAAGTAGCTGGGATACCAGGCGCCCGCCA
>CAUYQV010148442.1:0-43417 GCA_963574575.1 Galagoides demidoff | reverse complement strand
TATAGCTTTCATATGAAAGCTATAAATTGGTTTCATAGTAGGGCTGAGTACATTGGATACTTTTTCTTCCATTCTTGAGATACTTTGCTAAGAAGAATATGTTCCAGCTCTATCCATGTAAACATGAAAGAGGTAAAGTCTCCATCTTTCTTTAAGGCTGCATAATATTCCATGGTGTACACATACCACAATTTATTAATCCATTCATGGGTCGATGGGCACTTGGGCTTCTTCCATGACTTAGCAATTATGAATTGGGCTGCAGTAAACATTCTGGTACAAATATCTTTGTTATAATGTGAGTTTTGGTCTTCTGGATATATACCTAGTAGAAGAATTGTAGGATTGAATGGCAGATCTGTTTTTAGATCCCTAAGTGTTCTCCAAACATCTTTCCAAAAGGAACATATTAGTTTGCATTCCTACCAGCAGTGTAGAAGTGTTCCCTTTTACTCCACATCCACGCCAACATGTCTGGTTTTGGGTTTTGTGATGTGGGCTAATCTTACTGGAGTTAGATATCTCAAAGTGGTTTTGATTTGCATTTCTCTGATGATTAAGGATGATGAACATTTTTTCATATGTCTGTAGGCCATGTGTCTGCTTTCTTCAGAGAAGTTTCTCTTCAGGTCCCTTGCCCACCCTGAGATGGGATCACTTGTTCTTTTCTTGCTAATATGATTCTGGTTATTAAACTTTTGTTGGAGACATAACCTTTAAATGTCTTCTCCCATTCTGAGGGCTGTCTGCTTCCTTTACTTACTGTGTTCTTGGCTGTGCAGAAGCTTTTTAGTTTGATCAGGTCCCAGTAGTGTATTTTTGGTGTTGCTTCAATTGCCTGGGGGATCCTCTTCATGAAGTATTCACCTAGGCCGATTTGTTAAAGTGTTTTCCCTGCACTTTCTTCTAGTATTTTTATGGTTTCATGTCTTAAGTTTAAATCTTTCATCCAGTGAGAGTCTTAGTTAATGGTGAAAGGTGTGGATCCAGTTTCAGTCTTCTGCAGGTTGCAAGCCCAACCCTAACTTAAGTGTATTTTCTCCTATTTGCTAATAAGCATTTTAGAGATTCATCCCCTTTCTGGTATAGAAATTAATGAGAATGGTGCATACAACCCCAAATTAAAGTGTGACTCTCAGCACATGTCCTATTTGATTTACCCTGGAGACATTGATTGCCCTTTGCGATTCATTTCTTCTTAGGGAAAGGAGATTGTGAAATAGAAACATTTATTTGATAAAACTTTGATGTAAAAAATGGGCATAGGCTTGGCTTTCAGATTTGTGCTTTTGTAAACTAAACAATTAAAGAAAAAAGGCCAAGCTTCACAAGACAAATAGTAAAATGAGTGGTTAAAGCACCTGGATCAGGGGCAGAGAGTGAGTCCTGGCCTCGATGCTCAGTGGCTGTGGGACGTGAACCTCACTGAGCCTCATTTACCTGTTTCAGTGTGAGGCTGATGAATGACAGTACCGGCTCATGGAGTTTTTGTGAGGATTGAATGAAATACTGTGTGTAAGATGCTTAGTGCAGTAGTAAACAGTGAATGTCAGCTGGCTTCATTTTGCTATTATTATCATAAATGTCGATGTATTCATAAAACTTAAACTGATAGTGTTTCTGGAAGTTTTGTAATGCTGAAAGCAATGGTTATAAAAGGTACGTTAGATAATTCTTGTTTCTGTAGCTGAGTCATATCAAAGAGACCAACATTTTAGAGAATAGGTAATTGATGAAGATTGACTTTTATTCATAAATTTTTTTTCTAGCTGGATATTATAGACAAGATAAGAAAGTTAAAATATTCCCTTAAAGTTGTCTTCACAAGTATTTTTAAGATGTACAGTTTAAGTACTAGACATTCATGTAGTAACCTTCTGTTTTACAGGGTAACATTGTTAGATGTTATAATAGCCAAGATAGTGAGTGACGAGCCACTGACCAAGGATGACATCCCTGCGTTTCTGCGCCACGCTGAGTTGATTGCGAGCACTTTTGTGGATCAGTGTAAGACTGTGCTCAAGCTGACCTCTGAGCAGCACACAGATGATGAGGTAAGGAGGCAGATTGGTGCCAGGTGAGAGAGACGAGGCAGATTTTTAAAAATTTTTTTTTATTTTTTTATTTTTTTCAGATTTTTTTTTTAACTTAGCCAAATCCTCTAGGAGAATTCTTTTCTAAAAACTTTTCAAAATACTACATAAGTAATGTATGCTTATATTAGAATAGTTAGAAAATTTAGATAAGGAAAAACAGTGCACATATTTTTTTACTATCCAGAGTCAATGATTTCTTAAACAAAATTCTGGTTAGTACATTTTTTCAGGAAGATAACATCAGGTATGTACATGCGTGCATTGACATGTGCATGCACACGCACACTTTGTGTGGCATGGTCTGCGCCGTCTCTCTTTAAGTTTCCATTTTCTGGCTCGGCTCCTGTGGCTCAAGTGGCTAAGGCACTAGCCACATACACCTAAGGTGGTGGGTTTGAATCCAGCCCGGGCCCGCCAAACAACAATGATGGCTGCAACCAAAAAAAGTAGCCAGGCACTGTGGCAGGTGCCTGTGGTCCCAGCTACTTGGGAGGCAGAGGCAGGAGAATCGCTTGAGCCCAGGAGTTGGAGGTTGCTGTGAGCTGTGATGCTATGGCACTCTACCCAGGGGGATAGCTTGAGGATCTGTCTAAAAAAAAAAAAAAAAAAAGTTTCCATTTTCTTCTGAATGTAAGCTCCATGAAGGCCAGAGTTTTTGATTATTACATGTTTATAAACTATGTGCATAGTAGACACTTAGCAAATAGTATTTACTGAATGAATAAATAATGTATTATGAATATCTTTTTAAAATGGCAGTATAACATTCCAAGTAAAGAATTTACCATTTATTTGTCCAACTCCCTATAGTTGGACGTTTAGGTTCTTATTTCTGTTTATTATAAATAGTAGTGTAATATAGTACTTTATAGTTATGTCTTTGCACATTTCCATAGCTCCTACCCTCGGATGTAAACTTAGAAGTGTATTGCTGGGTATAAGGATATCACATTTTTAAAGCTTTTGCTACATATCTCCAAATTTCCTTCTTTAAGTTTATTCTATTCATTATAGGGGATTCCTTTTTTTTTTTTTGAGACGGAGCCTCAAGCTATTCCCCTGGGTAGAGTGCTATGGCATCACAGCTCACAGCAACCTCCAACTCTTGGGCTCAAGCGAGTCTCCTGCCTCAGCCTCCCAAGTAGCTGGGACTACAGGCGCCCACCACAACGCCCGGCCATTTTTTGGTTGCAGCCATCATTGTTGTTTGGCGGGCCCGGGCTGGGGATTCGAACCCGCCACCTTAGGTGTACATGGCTGGTGCCTTAGCCCATTGAGCCACAGGCGCCGAGCCATTATAGGGGATTCCTAATCAGACACCATCCTGGTTAACTGCTGTAAGGAGTTCTGTCCACGTGAGCCTGCCATAGGCTGCTCAGGTCTTACCTTGACTAAGGGTATAAAGGCTAGCTTGTACTGATTTTATTTCCCTCCTGCTCACTTCAGAATTTCTCTCTATTTTTATCTATTCCTCCTTCCTTCTCTCTGTCTTAAAGTTAGAATTATTCTTTCTCTGGATTGTTACTCAAAAGTAAAAGGAATGTACTTCTGATACAGTAATAGGAATGAATTTCAGAAGTGCTAAGGGGAGAGAACCTAGGCTAGAGAACAGACCATGACTCCAGTTCTGTGAGATGCCTATAGGCCAAACTCATTAGTAATGACAAAAAACAGATAAGATATCATCAGGGGCAGGATATAAAGGAGTGGAATTGATTTCAGAGGGGTGTGAGGGAACTTTCTGGACGATAGAAGTGTTACGTATACCTCAGCAGCACTCTGTACTGTACACTGAAGGTGGATATATTTTATTGTGTGCAAATTATACCTTAGTAAAGTTGATTTAAGCATGATTTTAAAAAAGATGATAGAGGGGCCAGTTGTGTGCTGATAGAAACGATCAGGTAGAGAGGGAATGATGGGATGGTAGAGTTGCTGTTGGCAGATAGGTGACACTAGGGGCGAGTGATAGGAATCCAGAGTGCAGACTCATCCACCGTCTGCAGATGGGAAGCAGGGAGTAGGGTACTGGTCCCTAGCCTTTCCTGGGGAGTGATGTGTGATAATATGAAATCGTTGACTTCTGCTCATGACTGCAATTGTATCATGAGAGTGTATTTCCTTTTTTGTGAATATGTTTTTGTTCAGGTCCACTTTGCTGTTGATTTTCTGTGCTGTGTCATATAGACCAGGGTGAGACCAGGATTATGCCAATATTTTAGTTCTCGTTTTCTGTAATGAAAAAGAGAAAGCTCAGGGGCTTGCCTTTCCTTTCTTCCAGCAGGAGGAGCAGTGAGTGTTGCTTAACAAAAAGTTTGTTTGTTTTGAGGCAGAGTCTCACTTGGTCACCCTTGGTAGAGTGCTGCGGTGTCTTAGCTCACAGCAACCTCAAACTCTTGGGTTTAAGTGATCCTCTTGCCTCAGCTTTCCAAGTAGCTAGGACTAGGGGGACCCACCACAACGCCCGGTTGTTTTTTAGAGACAGGGTCAGGGGCAGGGTCTTGCTCTTGCTCAGGCTGGTCTTGAACTCGTGAGCTCAGGCAATCCACCTGCCTCGGCCTCCCAAGTGCTGGGATTATAGGTGTGAGCCACTGCACCAGGCCAAACAAAAAGTTTTAAACATTAATACTTCAGGAAACAGAGAAAAGGCAGTAAAACTTAGTACCTATTAAATCATACCTTTAAACATTTCTGGGTACTTATGTTTAAAGTATAAGTGATTTTAGTACTATAATAAGTTACCTGGTGTAACTTTTCATAATTAGGGAAATAAACATTTTTCTTTCAAACTGTTTTTTCTCTAAGCTGGGAGGAATTATTATATATGTATTAGTAGGATGGAAAATTGCAGACAACTTTCCTTTGAAAAGCGAAATTAGTTCACTTTTAGAAGTGTATTGATCTGTACATTCACGATTTGTGCATAATAATGTGTATATAAAAGCCCCTTACATCAGTATTTAAATGTGCCATGTATCCAGTGGTGTACTGGAACTAGCTTGTACTGACTTCTGAGAGTCAATTATTAAATATTAGAGACTTTTGAGCTGGTTGTAAGCCATTGGTACCTTGAAATCCCCGATGGTGGAAGTAGTTATACCATGGAAATCAGCAGATGCTGCAAGTTGGGGCTCCCCCTGCTTCCTTCTCTCCTCTTCTTCCCAGCTGGTTTACCATCAACCTGCTGCATTTATTCATTTGTGATTTTTTTTAGGATAAGATATTCACTAAAGTTCTCATAATGCTATGTCTGAAAATGGTCCTATTCATAGCATGTATTTTTTAAATTCATGCAATTGATTAGCTTTTAAAATCCTGGGTTTTTTTTTTTTTTTTTTTTTAATATAGACAGTCTTACTTTGTCGCCCTTGGTAGAGTTCTGTGACATCACAGCTCACACCAACCTCCAGCTCTTGAGCTTGGGCAATTCTCTTGCCTCAGCCTCCCAAGTAGCTGGGACTACAGGCATCTCCCACAACGCCTGGCTACTTTTTTGTTGCATTTTGGCTGGGGCCGGGCTGAAACCCGCCACCGTTGGTATATGGGGCTGGTGCCCAGCTCACTGGGCCACAGGCGCTGCCCATCCTGGTTTTTTTAAATACGTGCATTCCTATATAAAAATAGTCTTGGATTCTCATATTAATGTACTTACTCCTCTATTTTGTGTACTAGTTTCCATGTTTTGATACATTTTTGGTCAGTTCTAGATTATTTACTGCATCTTGTCCAATTTTAGCGAAACTTGCTTTGGCTCTGAAAACTTAGAAAACCATATATATATATATATATATTTTTTTTTTTTTTCCCCCAGACAGGAGTCTTACTTTGTTACCCTCGGTGGAGTGCAGTGGCATCACAGCTCACAGCAACCTCCAGTTCTTGAGCTTAGGTGATTCCCTTGCCTCAGCCTCCCAAGTAGCTGGGACTATGTTGCAGTTTGGCCAGGGCTGGGTTTGAACCGGTATATGGGGCCGGCACCCTACTCACTGAGCCACAGGCACCACCCTAGCTTTATATTTTCTGATACCATATGTTATGAGGACTGTCCTCAAGTTGGGTTTTACATTCTTTTTTTTCCCTTGTTACCCTAGCTTTAAGTCACACCGTAGTGTCTGTTATGTAGGAAGTGTTTAGTTATATTTATGGAATAACTAAAAAGGTGTTCTTTCATTGCAGTTATTATTAAGAACTTAATTTTTTATATTATGCAAATAGTATTTTCTTTGTTGTAAGAAAGATTATTTAAGCTAAAGTCATTGAAACCTAAAGACCTTGCCCCTTTTTACTAGTTCCCTGTCTTTTCTACACGTCTGCATATATCATATTTGTTTTTTTCTGAAAGTTTTTTTTTAACATATCTGTATGTTTTTCCTTTTTCACTGTATTACATACATTTTTTCACATTTCTTTTTTATTTTATTTATTTATTTATTTATTTTTATAGAGACAGAGTTTCACTTTATCACCCTTGGTAGAGTGCTGTGGTGTCACAGCTCACAGCAACCTCCAACTTCATTTCTCTTGCCTCAGCCTCCCAAGTAGCTGGGACTACAGGCGCCTGCCACAACACCTGGCTATTTTTTTGTTGCAGTTTGGCCAGGGCCAGGTTTGAACCTGCCACCCTCGGCATATGGGCCCAGCGCCCTACCCACTGAGCCATAGGCACCGCCCTTTTCACTTAACTTATGATGTGATTTGTACGTCTTTCCACTTTAACACATGTGTATTGATGCTTTTTAATAGTCGAATAGTATTTCACTATATAGATGCATCATAATTTTTCATTTGTTTCCTAAACATTTCATTTGCTTCTAGTTTTTTTTTTTTTAAACCTTCGCAATAATGTTATAGTAAATATCCTTAGACAAACTTTGGACAAGTAAATCAGGGGTTATAAGTATGTGTAATTAAAATTGTTAGGAATATTTCTAAATGGCACACCAGGGCAGCACAAGACTCCATGGGTTGCCCTTGGCAAATCTTACTCAGTTATTAGTTCTCTTTAATGTTTTTTGGTAACCAATGTATTCCTTTATTTTGCATGTTAGATATCAGGTTATAGGTTACCTTTTTGGGACGAGGCCTTGCTCTGTTGCCCAGGCACGGTAGGCTCATTACAGTTCACTGCCGCCGTGAACGTCTCAGCTCCGTGATCCTCCTACCTCAGCCTCCTGAGGGGCTGGGACTACAGGTGCCCACCACCATGTATGGCAAAGTTTTTAATTTTTTAGAGCCAGGGTCTTACTGTGTTACTCAGCCTGTCTCAAACTCCTGGTCACAAGCTCCCCTTCCTCCTTAGCCTCCCAAAGTGCTAGGAGCCGCTGCTCCTGGCTTTAGGTTACCTTTTTCCTTACATTTATTAAAAAACACTTCCAGAAAATTAATCTTTCTCTCACATATATAATAAAGTTTTTAAAAACATAGTTAATTTTCTGTTCGAATTTACAACATTCTTAGCCTTTTAAAAGTCTTTTGTTTGTTTTTAATCTAGTTAGACTTAGCAGTTTTATCCTGACCTCTGAATTTTGTTTACATATTTAGTAAACTTCTCCACTTAGATTGTGGAAATATGCACCCACGTGTGTAGTTCCTTCAGTACTTAGTCCACAGTTTTGTTAATCTAGAATTTCTTTTCATGTAAGGAGTGAGTTATGGGTTCACATGAATTATTTATGTCTTGTGACTGTCCAAGATTATACAGGCTTTGGTGTGAGACTGACCAGGTTTGAATCTTGATTTCTTCTGTTACTAGTGGAGGATCTTGGAGAAGTTACTTATCATCTCTGTGCCTGTTTTTTTTTACCTGTAAAATGGATTTTAAATTGGATTTTTTTTAAGAGACAGAGTCTCACTTTGTTGCTCTCGGTAGAGTGCTATGACATCACAGCTCACAGCCGTCTCCAGCTCCTGGGCTTAGGTGATTCTCTTGCCTCTGCCTCCTGAGCAGCTGGGACCACAGCCGTCTGCACAACACCCAGCTATTTTTTGTTGCCGGGGCTGGGTTCGAACCCGCCACCCTTGGTATATGGGGCCAGTGCCCTACTCACTGAGCCCCAGGCACCACCCAAATGGATTTTATTTTAATATAAGTGTTTAGTGTGATGACTAGTACATACCTAATTTTCTTGAATGCTGGCTGTTAATTTATTGTATCAATACCATTTAGTGAATAGTAATAATCTCATTTTTTTCTGCTAATTTTAAGGCTGCCTGTATCATATACTAAATTCTTACATATATTTGAATTTGTTTCTGGACTTTTCAGCTTTTTTAAGAGGGAACCAGTAAGACGTTAACAGCTGGAGAAAGGCGAATTCAGAGACATGTGCCTTTGTATGCAGTACAGTTCTTTGAGCCACGGCATTTTACAGGATTTCTGTGGGCAGGAAATTAATGTATTTTATAAGATATTTGGATCTTTAAAATGGAACTTGGATGCTGAGAATGCTTTAAAAGGAAAATATTTGCATAAATATTATGTAGCTAGTAATTTTGAATATTTATTCCACTCTTGGAAGGTATTTTTGCTTGAATAAGAACTTTCCTGACTCTTCGCTCCAAGGAGACACATAATGACACCTCATCTTAGGTTCTTTTGGGGGGTATTTATTTATTTTAAATTTCAGATCAATATGAGGGTACAAATGTTGAGGCTACACTGTTTTCATTTCTGAAGTAAAGTTCAAGTTGTAGTTGAGCCCTTCACCCAGGGGTGTGCACAGAGGTGAGATCCCGCCCCTTCTCTCCCCTCCCCTACACTCCCCTTGCTAGACCGCACTTTGGTTAGAATTCTTTCGTGTGAGCATGTACTTGTTTACATATTGGTTTCATATTAGTATTGAGTACATTGGATGCTTGTTTTTCTGTTATTGTGGTAACTTTGCCAAGAAGAATGTGTTTCAGTTCCATCCAGGTAAACACAAAAGATGTAAAGTCTCCATCTTTTCTTATGGCTAGATAAATACTAAATAGTACTCCATGGTATACAGATGCCACAGTTTGTGAATCCATTCATGGGTGATGGATAACTTGGGTCACTTCCACAACTTGATGTGAATTGAGCTGTAACCATCATCTTACAGTCTTGATGGCAGATGTCTGCTGTTAGTGAAAGTGACTATTTGTGTACATATTTAATACTTCGTTCTGCGTAGTTCTTTTTCTTTCCTTTGATGAAATACAAGCACTGACTATGGAAATACATTTTTCTCTTATAGTTAATTATAAGTGTTAGGTCATTTAACTTCAAATGTAGTTAAAAGTTATGTTTTCTTTGTTTTAGGAGGCACTGGCTACAATTAGGCTTCTGGACGTGCTGTGTGAAATGACTGCTAATACTGAGCTGCTTGGCTATCTGCAGATTTATCCTGGCTTGCTGGAAAGAGTGATTGGTGAGTGAAACATCGTAAATAGTATTTTTAGTTAAGGCTTGTCGTACTGTAATATAAATCCAAACACAAATCCTTAATTTTCAGTGTGTGATGTATTTTTGAGTTTTTTTGTGGATTATTTTTTCTTAGAGAGGAATTGTGGCATTGGGGTTTAGGCTTTGGGGCCAGATAATCCAAGTCCACATGTAGCTCCGGCTCTTCCCTCTGCTAACTCAGCGTTTCTTCTCGGTGAGGGGAGGGTAATCTGCCTCTTTTGAGCGTGCACATGGTAGAGGTTTCACCAGTAGTGGGTGTGGTAATGATGGTGCTGATTTTATATTACTATAGCTTGATAATATCTGTAAATATTTCCTGGTTAGACTTACTAAGAATAAAATAAATAGTGCCTCACACATATTTTTTATTCAGTTTGTGTAAGAAAACTGTTTTAACCAAGAAGCTGTGAAGTATTACCAACCTTGCAAAAAGCTGTTAGCAAAAGAATTCAGGTAGAGCCTGTTCCCTGTGGATGGCCATGGGTTGTGTTGCTATTCACTGTTACTGCTTTTTTTTCTTTTAAGAGATTATACTTTGAAGGCCAGTATATTGAAGAAGATAACTTTGTATCTAGAATTATGAGCTAGTAGTGAGGTATAGAAGAAGATATTTTAGAATTCCTTATCAGTGTTTTATTTTGAATACAGTGCTTTTAGTGATAATCGACATAAAACGCTTTATGGAGAAAGCATGAGTTTGGAGCCAGGGCAGGTGGGAGATGCCACCTGCCTCTGCAAGTTACCCGCTTCTCTCAACCTAATTTCTTCCTTATAAAATTGGGAGAGTGATACCTGCCCAGCTTTGTTGAGAGAGTTAAATGAAATGATGTGAGGACATTAAATTACAGTTCCTGGAAGATCTTCTGTTTTCCTAGACTGCCAGGAGGTATTCATAGAATATAGCAGTGGTAAGTGATTTCTTCTGAATATAGCTAAAATAGATCTATAGAGAACACACACTGCCTTCTGATTGTCTGACCACTGTGGAAGACAACAAACTCTCTTCCTGCTTTCTGTCACTGAGTCATTGTAGATAGGGGTTGTACTTTACACTGGGCTGACTGTAGTTATCAGATTAATTCTTTCATAAGAAGTGGAGATTGGAAACCTTTTGTAAGAAAAATACTAAAAAATTTTTAACTAATTTCTCTGAAAGTCCAAGTTGGGGTAATAATTCTGACTTATCTCCCCCAAACTAGAGACAAAAACATTTACAACAAAGGAAGAAGAGCCTTCTGATCATTATTTAAAAGAAGCTTTTGGTACTCTACCTTTATTCTGTTTAAATCTGTTAAAATAAATCAGATTTGTTTATAGAAAACTAGTACAAAATACTAAAAAGTATTTTTCTATGGAAGATAAAATTTATTCTTTCCATTGTAGATCTTTTGCGATTGATTCATGTAGCTGGAAAAGACACTACAAACCTCTTCAGCACCACCGGCTGCATGAAGGCGGAAGGGGACATCTCAAACATGGCAGAGGGGTTTAAGTCTCATCTCATTCGTCTGATTGGAAATCTGTGTTACAAGAATAAAGAGAACCAAGACAAGGTAAGATTATTTCTCGGTCTGTGTCAGACATATATGGCTGCATTTAAAATATAGTATTTAGAATGCAGTGCGCATGAGGTTTTTTAGAATGAAAGTTTGAGGCGCTTAGAAAGTAGCTTGAGAGAGAGACATATTACATATATATGTATGTAAGTATATACATCTATATATGTATATGAAATATGTTATATATTTATGTAAATTACATATTTCCCCCCACTGTTAAACATAATGTGTTGTATTTGTTTATACGAGAGTTTGTGTTTTTATAATTTTGCGTTGTGTTTGTCCTTAGTTGCATTTGAGCCAGTCTCCTTTCTTATACGTTGTCAATGTTTGAGTAAACCTCTGCATTTAAGCACACTCTTATTTTGTGTAGAGGGCAGTCAATAAATACATGTATTTAGGGAGCCTAGAAAATTCTCTAGCATGTAATAAACACTAGTTATGTTGACCATTATCTTAAAAAACAAACAAAAAGCCCTAACTTATATCTGTAGCCTACATTTATGGATGATAGCATCATAAACTTTTTCTTATTTTTGAAATGGATATAATGTTTAAGTATTACGTCTGTGGAAAGTTGGCAGGCCTCTTAGAAACTTCTTTTGTGCTGAACAGCTTAGAGGTGATTATATTGAGACTGTGAGGGAGAGATAAAAAGGGGTGGCAGGACATTTGGACCACATGCCTCATATGAAACTAGCATTCCTGTGTCTTCCTGGAGTTTTACTGTGGGTGGCATTTGTTTTGCTTCTAAATATTTAATGTATCTGTGTCAGGTTGTATTTTCCCAAGATGGCAACAAAAATACCTGTCATTTTACTTGTGTTTCTGTAGTGTGACTGGCATTGCCCCACTGAGTGTTGGTATCTATTTCTCCATCCTTTGTGCTAGGGAGGCCCTGTGGCTGTTGTGAACAATAGAATTTGGCAGCAGTGATCCTGTACCATTTCTGGTATAGCCTTTAACTGGTCTGTTAACTAATCTAACAGACTGGCAGACTCTGTTTCCAGCTTTTTTGAAGTCATTGACCATGTACAAAGTACAGATTCCCTGAGGTCACCTAGCTGGGAGTTGCTGAGTCACCTGGGGAAGCCCTGGATGGTGAGCTGCAGTGAGGAGAGGGAAGGAGACGAGGCAGGGACTAGACAGGGCACGTCAGGGACCGAGCATGTCTGAGAAACTGTCAGCTTCTTACTTGCCCCGCTGATGCCACAGGATCAGGGACATCCTGCCGCACAACACCATTTCTGAATTCATGACCCACAGGATTGTGAGAAAAAGTGAAAAATTGGAGGAAAAATAAATTGTATAGGTCCTGCCTCTGTTAATAGCCCAGTGAGCTATTATTGGGCTGGTCTTCCTGCACATAACATTGTGAACTCTGGACAAAGGGTAGTTGTGTGAAGACACAAACTTGACAGAACAGGCAGCTCTGCAGCAGATGGACACTTGGGAGACGGGAGAGGCACAGCTTGTGCCCCCGGAGGCTGTGAAAGCTCTGCTAGGAAATCTGCCGTCCTCTGGCTCGATGAATTGAAGAGCACTTTGGGGCAACCATAGCCATTGGAAAGTGATGGGGGTGGTCCAAGGAAGGAGAGAAACAAGCCCCCAAATCAGGTCAACTACCTGGATCCTGCTGATGCCCAAATCACACATGTACGCAGCAGGCCCAAGTCATTGCACTAAGGATAAAACAGTAGTACTGAGATGTGAGCTGCCATCCTAGAGTTTATAGATTAAGGCCAACTAAAATAATTGCCTATGCCAAAATATCAGTAATCTTTAGAGAAATATAATAGAATCCAGACTCTCTGCAGCCATACCATTCACAATGTCTAGGATCAAATCCAGAATTATTTGACATCCAGGAAAATGCGATCTAATCTTAAGAGAAATGGTACTTGATGGACACTGACTTTGAGATGACACGAATGTTGGGTTTAGCAGGCAAGGGTTTTATTTTATTTTATTATTTATTTATTTGAGACAGAGTCTTCCTCTGTCTTCCCAGCTACAATGCAGTGGTATCATCACGGCTCACTGCAGCCTTAAAACTCTTGGGTTTAAGTGATCCTCCTGCTTCAACCTTCCATGTAGCTGGGACTACAGGTGCACGCTGCCACACCTGGCTGATTTTTTCTATTTTTGATAGAGATGGGGTCTGGCCTTTGCACAGGCTGGTCTTGAACTCCTGTGCTCGAACAGTCCTCCTGTCTCAGCCTCCCAGATGTAATGTTAGAATTACAAGCATGAGCCACCATACCCATCTCAGGCAAAGATTTTAAAATAACAGATGTAACTATATTCAAGGATGTATAGGAAAATATTCTTCATATGAATGAAAAGTAGGATATCTCAGCAGATAAATAGCAATTATAAAAAAGAACCAAATGGGCTTGGTGCCCGTAGCACACTGGTTATGGCTCCAGCCACATATACCAAGGCCGGCGGGTTTGAACTGGCCCAGGCCAGCTAAACAATAGTCAAAACTGCAAAAGAAAGAATAGCTGGGTATTGTGGTGGGCACCTGTAGTCCCAGCTACTTGGGAGACTGAAGCAAGAGAATTGCTGAAGCCCAAGAGTTTGAGGTTGCTGTGAGCTGTGATGCCATGGCACTCTACCAAGGGTGACATAGTGAGACTCTGTCTCAAAACAAAACAAAAAAGCAAACAAATAAAAAGTCTATAATTGAAAAATACAGTATATAAAGTTTAAAAAAATTACCAAATGTGCTTAACAAATCGAGAAAGATGACAGAGGAAAGAGCTCTTGTGTTCGAGGCTACGTCGGTAGAAATCATCTTGTCTGAAAAACGGGGAAACAGATTAGAAATAAGATGGACATTTTATGATTCTAAATTTTGGGGTAATTTGTTATGTAGCAATTAATAACTGGAATAATTCCTAAGGGGGCACAGAGCCAGATGCCAGCTCAGGTGCACTCTCGCTGTGTGTGCCTGCCGTGTCAGCACTTGTCAGCCGTCAGCAGGAGCGAACAGACGACTGCGGACTCCGCTGGGAAAATTACTGGATGGGTTTTCACGGAAGAAAGTTTATGGAGAATAAAATACTTCACCTTTGTAATGACCAAGAAATGCCTTTCTTAAGCACAAAAGAGGTGGTTTTTCTTGTGTTTATTCTTTTGTTGCTAATTTGGATTGGCCCTTATAGGAACAAAATGTAGTAACCCTTAAAAGGCTTGTGAAATACCTCACTGAAGTCAGGATCAGATTGCACCGTGAGCAGATGCGGAGTGTGCCCTCCGGCACATGGGAAGCCGAGGTGCTC
Organism: Galagoides demidoff; assembly: GCA_963574575.1. Taxonomy (NCBI): domain Eukaryota; kingdom Metazoa; phylum Chordata; class Mammalia; order Primates; family Galagidae; genus Galagoides; species Galagoides demidoff. Next base: position 29,049 of record CAUYQV010148442.1, on the reverse strand, counting down.
TGCCCCTGCAGACGCTGATGGCACGCTGTTTTCTGAGCAAACTCTAGAGGACATGAAGGAGTTCCTTCTTTGACTGTCAACTCAAAACCTCTGTCTCTCCCAGTTTCTTTTCTGTGTCAACAAAAGGCCTAAACCCGAAGGTGATTACTTCAGGGATTTTTTTCCTCCTACCAACAGCTCTCTGATACAACACCAAAGTCTTACTCTAGATTTGCTGGAACCTTCTTTATTCTGTAGCCAGATCCTGATTCCAGCTGGGTTTTGCGTACATTTGTTCATTATTGCCTTGCACAGTGGAGTCCGCCAGCTCTCAGGTGGCTTTGATTACAGTTTAGGGACATGGATGACCATGTAGCAGCTCTTTATCACCAGATTGCTCCTTCTTGTGTTCTCTGTCTGGGTTGTCCCACTTCTGCCCAGGCTGGGGCCTCTGGGGAAGTTTGGCTCCTTCTCTGCTCCAAGACTAAAGGTCTGAATTAGGGGGAATTTTGTATCATCTAGCCTAATTTGGGTTCATCCTTCACTCAGAAGAAAAATAAGACTTATGATTTATTTGCTTAGTGTCTGCCGTGTCCCAGCATTGGGCTTAGTGTATTACCTGCATTATCAACTTTAATCTTCTTATCAGCCTTGCAAAGCAGGTTCTGCTAACCACATTTTAAGGAGAGGCCATCCTGTCAGTGAGTTGTAGAGCCCAAAGTAGAATTTGGATTTGTTTGCCTATGAGTTCCTAGGCCTGTGTTCATTCCCCTGCACCACAGTGCCTCTCATTTGAGAGCTTTCCAAGAGTTTGGAGGGAAAGGTTTAAGTAAACTTCTGAAGGACTTCAGACTGCAGACCCTGGAGGCTAGTGAGCCTGAATCTCCTAGGCTAGCCACGTCCCATCCTGGTTCAAGTCTGGTGCTCTGAGGGTCTTACTTGTCATCTGTCTGTGATTCACCCTTTCATCCAACGTGAATGTTTCCAGCCTAGGGCGTGTTTGATGACCAGAGAGGTGGGGCATCTCCTCCTGAGATGCTTTCGTTCCAGAAGCACCTAGTGACCATCCTTGCCTTTTTGAACCCAAATCCTCAAAGTATTCATAGCACAACTCTTCCTGTTTTGCTTATTTCCTCTGAAGTTTGACCAGAGCCCATCTGGGTCTCTCCACTGTGTGTGTAACCTCACTCATTGCAGGTGGCAGCGTGAGCAGATGGCAGTCCTCCTCTTGTGTGGCCCTTTTCTTTTTATACAGTTTTTTTATCTGCATTAGTTTGTTGGAGCCTTTTTGACACCTCTGTGAAAAAGGCTGAAAAGATGTTATCACCATCATCATTTTCTAAATGAAGAAACTAAGGCCCAGAGGGGCTACGTGTGTTTAATGAAAACTTAAGGCAGTCACTTTGGGGGAGTGACACACGTACAATACGTAGTAGCTCTGAAAAAAGTTCATACGCCGAGGCCTGTCAGAGAGGAACAGACGAGTGATGTGGTCCTCTGGCTGGCTGTGCCGGGTGCAGCGTTGATAGGAAGGGTGATCATCTGCCTTTGAGGTTTGGTGTCTTGGGCAAGGTGTGAGAGAGTGAGGGTGCTGGGCCTCAGAGTGTCTCTGTCCCAGGAGCCTTGAATTCTGAGTCTGTACACGTGATACGTTGCAGTGTTTCCCAGACTGTGAAGGAGTTGCTAGACTCCCTTTCCTGAGCCACGGTAAGAGAGGTGTTCTTAAGTCCACCTGACTTCTGTTCTTACCTTGTTTTTGTGCTTGACTTGTACCGAGTTCCCTTTCTACCTTTCTACAGCTGTAGTGACTAGTTTACTTCTAAACCTTTGTGGACCTCAATGTAGATTCTGTTTTGGTTTCTATTATGAGAAGCAGGGGGGTGTTAATGCTGTGAATGTGCCGGAAGCATTCTTTGTCGTCTTTGTTAGAATAAGGAATGTAGGGTTTGCTGTTTCTTCCCCATTCCTCTTTTCTTTGCTATTGTCATAATTATATGTGAGTCTTTATTAGAAGAAAAGCCAAACTTTTTTTATTTCATAAAGCTAAATGCATTTTTCAGAAAGGAAAGGCCTATAACCTAGTAAGTTTATTTACTTTCTTTTCTCCCCAAAACAATTGTTTTTTTTGTTTTATTTTGTTTTTGAGACAGTTTCAGTCTATTACCCAGGCTAGGGTGCTATGGTATCATAGCTCACAGCAACCTCAAACTCCTAGGCTTAAGCGATCCTCCTGCCTTAGGCTCCACAGTAGCTGGGACTATAGGCATGTGCCACCAGCTCCAGCTAGTTTTTCTATTTTTAGTAGAGATGGGGTCTTGCTCTTGCTCAGGCTGTTCTCAAACTCCTGAGCACAAGTGATCCACCTACCTTGGCCTCTCCGAGTGCTAAGATTATAGGCTTGAGCCTCTAAGCCCAGCCAAAGAAATTGTATTAACTGAAACAGGCCATGTGCTGTTTAGTCATTGAGTCCATTTTGCCAAAGATTTTATGAAAATATAGTTCAGTTCCTTCCCTTTTTCCATCTCCTTCCTGATGTAAAAGATTCCTAGCAGTTGGACGCATGCTCAATGGAGCCAGGTGTTTAAATATATGTGCAGGTAAAGGTTTCATTGAAAGCATAACTTCATTTTAAAAATAAGTCTATAGTGTATGGAAAAGTCCAGCATGGAAAGACAAACTTTATTTGGCCCCTCTAATTCTCAATTATGAAGATAAGTTTCATTTAATACATGCAACATTTTTATAATACATTTTTATTAAGTTTTCCTCATTGTTTTATTCCCATTGTCTAAATCATACCTGGTACCTAGTAGGCACTTTGTACTTTTCTTGAGTGAGTATTTATTTTTAGAATATTTGTGGATTGTCTGCTACACGTCAAACACAGTTTTAGTTCTGAAGTTACATGCATATGGCGAGGAAGACATATCCCTCCCATTCATGGAGTCCAAATTCTACTGTGAAATTTCCTGACTATGTTTGCAAACAGAGACTAGTTCAAATAAAATATGTTATCAAATGAAAATTAATGTTTCTCTGGGTTCTGTAATTATTTTTGAAAGTCTTTTGGTTTAGGGTACATTTGAATATATTCTAAGTTACTGTTATTTGTCGTGTTTTTATCCAAATGTATATTTTAGAGTATAAGAGGATCTATATCATGTAATATTTGTAAGTAACTAAAAAATATTTTTTAAATCTGAGGTTTAGGTTTTGTAAATCTGACCTTGCTTTTTCCATTAATCTTCAGTAAAGGTTCACACTGTTGCACGTTCAGAACGTGATCCTTTTGCAATGTTCTTTTTTGAGGGGCAGGGCTGCCTTTCAGCTTTTCACATCCAGGCACAAGGAGGCAAGAACCTGTGAGCTGGCAGCTCCTCCTTCATCATTTCCTTCTACCTGATGTGTGTTTCAGTAGCATATTTGCCTATTAAATCATCAAATTGAAAAAAAATCTGTGGCTGTTTCCCAGTTATTTTCTTTATGCTGATGCTGTTAGTGTTAGCACCTGTCTCGTACATGGCACTGACCGGCTTGTCCGTCACAGGGATAATTGAGTGATGGCTCTGTGGAGAAATTAAGGAAAGCTTGACTCACATGTGTTAGTGTTTTCCTTGGAGGGGTATAAAATAGATGGGGCTTGCACGGCGCGTGGTGCTGTGTTCTCAGTCCGGCCAGCTTCCGCACTCACCCTGTGTTAGCATCCTGCAGCTTCCCAACCATCATCCTTTTCCTGAGAAAGCTTAACCTGGGCTTTAGAGCCAGGGGTACAAAGTGTTTTCTCTACAAACGCTCTCAACACTGACCCATGGAGAAACCTCTTCTGCTGTCCCTCCTTCTCTCCCCCAGCCTCTCTATGATGAATAGGTCTGGTTCATTTTGGTGTCTCCTCCTTTGTACATATTAATATTTAAATAGAAATTTGTAGACAACATTTCATAAGTATTCACGAAGTTTAATCTTCATATTCTGTATTCTGAGTACATTTCTAAGAGACGAAACTTCTTGGAAGAATTAGAACGAAGGCAAGTGTAAGAACTTTCTTTAGTACAAGAATAATTTTTTTTCTTGTCATTTCCACAGATGGTTTCTGAGTTGAATCTCCCTTTTGTTATTGTCTAGTAAACAGCTGAAGTGTCATTTGTGTGTAGCCCAGAATTTGTTCTGGCTCAATGCTGAGAGTATGTTAAGGAATTTTGAGATTATAGGTGTATGTCTTATCCCAATTGGACTGTGTGTGTTTCCTCTGTCAGAAGCCAAGTTGCTCAGAATTTCTGCTTATTGATTTGAAGATTGAGTGTATAGGCAAGATCTGGCTTGCTTAGAATTCCACTTCTTTGTAATGTAATCCCAGTTCAAGAAATATGTCAAAATTCATAAATCAAGCTGTCACCATTAGTTTCCTAAACTTACAGTTCCTGTTACAGTAAATGAAATTAAAATTCCTATCTTGAGGACACCTATCGTGGTTTAGTTTGTTGCAGCTGTAAATTTTTTTTTTAAAGACATAAAGAGTGTTCTACCATTTGACTCAAAAAAAATTCCTTTTCTTTGCCTTGTTACGGAGTAGTCAGCTTATTGTTTTGCAGGAAAGGCGTATCATTATTTAAAAGGCAGAATTACGCTAATTACCTGAGAACATAGGGATGAGCTCTTGTCTATTACTATTACTGTTGCAGACCAACCAGGCTCCAGGCCCACAGCTGTGCTACCCGCACCACTTTGCTCTCTAGGCCATAAGCACCTGGAAGGCAGATACACACGTCTGGCTTCACACCTGCCCTGACACCTGGTGCACAGGGTAATGACATTATGAAATAGTGGGTGATTATCCCCATTTCACTGATGAATCAAGCGTGGAGTAGTTGAGTTACGTGCTTGGGGCGATCGCAGGTAGAATTTTGACTCCAGCATCCCAGCTTTTTCCACTGTACTGCTTCCAAAGCAAGAAACATTTGAGACTTACCCTCTGAAACCTGGCACCAAGTTAGTGTGACTCCTTAGGGAGTCTTTACTGTACAGCAGCACACGTGGCTTTGACAGCAGCTCTTGACAATGACAGTGTTTCTCAGTTTGTGCTGAACTTTTCCCTGTCGTAGACTGAAGTGTGTTAGAGAATGAGGTTTCTTTGCAGTTGGTGTGGGGGACTGCATTGCAGGGACACGGGCTTTTCTGAGAAGCAGTTTGCCTCGAAGGAAGACATTGCCCAAGAACCCACTTTTAACTGCTACCCATTTTCTTCACCTTGCTGTATGATCAATTTCTAGACAACAGTGCTTTTAAATGGATTTGTATGTAATAGGAAAACCATTATTTCACAGTCTCGGGAACAAGAAATGTCTGAGATGGAAGCCAGCTACATAAACAGAGAGATGTGCCTTATTACTGGAGGGAAGCGTGGAACATTTTAAAGATACTAGTTGTTTTAAAACTCATTTTTATTACTTAGGCCAGTTGACATCTCACTGAGGAAGAAAAAACTCCCAGAATTTTGACAACAAAGTGAAAATCAAAGAATTTTCTTAGCAATCCTTAACTGTACTTTAAAGCTAAAACAAAACCATGTGCAGACGTGTATAGGTTAGTGGAAGAGAATATGTTCTTTGTAAACAGACCCCCAAGAAGCTATAGAAAGTGACCTTGTGATAAGGATGACCTGGTAAGGAAAGCTCATGCAGAAGTGAGCCACGAGTAACTGGTTAGCTGACGGGAATAAGCTAAGCTCACCTGCAACAAAAAATCAGTTTGGGATTGATGAAAGAATCAAATATTTAGAACAGAACCATGGAAAATTAGAATTTTACTTTAATTGATTTTTCAGAGTAAGCCAGGGTATTTTAACAGACAAGAAACAACGAAGGTTGTCACAGATTTGACTGCGGATAAATGAGGGACGCTGCTCTTGAGCCGGCCTGCCCGCGTTGAGACTCTGGTTCTGCTCAACAGTAGCAGGGTAACCTTACTCAGCCAGATACCAGAATAATGTCAGTATTTAAGGCAGAGTTGTTGTGAGGAGTAACTTAGATAACAAATTTAAGACATATAATAAACACTTAGGAACAGACATACTTGTAGTTATGCTTATTTCAGCATTATAGATAATAAGAATTATCTGCTTTTCTGTCAGCGGGAAATGCTGTAATACATTATGGTAATGTGGTATGCAGCTGATAAAAATTGTGTTTCCTGCAAGTACTGTGTGGTTACAGTGCTCCTGATGTCATGGTTTGTCAGGGTTCAAAGCAGGAGGCAGCCCTGTATCAGATTAGCGCCCACCTTTATGTATTTTTATATCTGTGTTCTGTGTATATTTATGGTACACAAATATGTATGTCCGTGACAAATGATCTGAGAGAAATATGCTACAATAGTCATAGTAATTTTCTCAGGCTGAGAAAATTGAGGAGTGGTTTCTTTTTTTCTATATTCCTTTGTGATCTTTACAGTGAACGTGAATCCTTTTAATAGTAACAGTGAGATGCTATAGAAAGGGGGAGGCTCCGTGTCCAGGGTTCCTGTTGTTCTCTGTGATAAGAAGAGGATGTCTCAGTTCATTGGTGACTGGGCCTTTCTTTCTCGTGGACTCTCATAGGCTCTCTATTGGGCACTGGCAATAAAAAGTAAAACTTTAGCATGTGATCTAGAGAGTTTTGCTAACTGAAATAATTAATAGATGGGATGAGGGTAGTTAGGTGGGTGAGAGACCAATGAAAATACGTATAAAGATTTTTCTGCCACTGTGTTGAACATTCTTCCACCACCCCCCCTCTTCAAAAGGAAGAGGAATTTGAATTTACTTTCCACTGTTAGGTGTTCTGGTTTGGGTACGTTAGCGTTGACTGAGTGCATGAGTGTTTGAGATTTCTGTTACATGTCTCAATCTAATGAAAATGAATGCTTTTGACATTGTGAAATTTCTTTGTATCTCCCCAGGCTTCATTTCTTTGGTTAAATTAAAAAAGTGCTCTTATTTCAAATGTTGGAGATATGGACTGTCTGTCCCACATCTAAAACAGTTTTGATCTTTAGCATATTTAGTTTTTTCCCCCTTCCTGGCAGCAACTGAAAATTAAGAGGATCAAAGTTATGTTCCTGTAAAAGACGTTTTTCATGAGCGCTTGAAGTCATTATCACCCCTCCTCCCAGCCCCACCTTTTAAAAGCCAATTGCTTATCTTATTCTGGTAGAATTTTAATTTCATATTCATTTCTCATATTCTAATGGAACAAAAATGATATTTAGTCTCAAGCTGTGGGTTTTAGTTCACATTTAAACCTACTGCGATGTAACAGTTAGAGTAAAGTCACAGTATTTTTTACTCCAGAGAGTAACAGCCATGCTGTTTTGGCATAGCAGTTAGAACTTTCGGTTCAGTTCAACAAGTATATAATTTGCCATATGCTGTTACTAGCGAGTAATCTAGACATGGGGAACGCAGAAATGAACTTGGCCCAGTGCTCTCTCGAGGAATTTGCAGTGTAGGGGGAGACAGATGCAAAAACGCATCCTCTCCGTGTGCAGAGTAGGTGGTGTGGAAACACTGGGAGCTGGGTGTACGCGGCTCCCCTCGGAACCTGGGGAAGAACCCCTTCCTTATCCCCTGAAGGATGAGCGAGCGAGAATTGGGCAGGTACTGGAGTGGATGGGCCTTGTAGGCCCAGGAACGCCTGTAGACAGGTGTGTGGCACAGCCCGCAGAGCAGTGGGCACACTGGGACCTGAGGGTGGGCTGGCTGGGCCCCCAGGCTCCACATGGGCAGGTTCAGTTGTGCCTTCCTTACTGAAGCTCTCATTTCTGAAAATTATTTTGGGTGGTTTTTCAGATCTATTTGTTCTTTCATTATGCTGCCTGGGTGTATTTGTCTTTAGGCATTTAAGACATGTATTTTCTCTTGGAGATTGTTTTTATTTCTAGTCCTTGGGGTATAGTTTTTCTCATTTGTTCTCTTTTTTCTTTCTCTGGTTCCTTCTCCCAGCAATTTGTGTGGTTTTTTTTGTTTTTGTTTTTTTGAGATAGTCTCACTATGTCACCCTCAGTAGAGTGCCATGGGCACCTCAAACTCTTGGGCTTAAGGAATTCTCTTGCCTCAGCCTCCCAAGTAGCTGGAACTACAGGCACCTGCCACAATACCCGGCTATTTTTTGTTTTTGTTGTTGTTGTTTAGCAGGCCCAGGCCGGTTTGAACCCACCAGCCCTAGTGCATGTGGCCGGCCCTCTAACCACCGACCTACAGGCACCAGGCCAGCAGTTTGTGTTTTATAGGTTGCGCTCATCTTCTGGAAGCTCGATGGTCTCCAGCTGTGAACTTGTCCTCACAGAGTGGTTTGCTCTTGCTTCTGTCTCTTGGGGTCCCTGAGGGTCTGCCTTCGTCTTAACCAGTTTTTATACTAATATAACTGCTTCACTGGGGAGTCTAGTACCACACTGACAGTGTAAATTTGGACAGTGTGGTAATGGTCTTTCCTGGTCCCCCACTCAGATGTCAGGGCAAAGCAAAGCCTGATATGTTTAATAAAAACCAGAGGATGGAGTTTTTCACAAAGGGGCAGTCTGTGATAGTCCCCCATTCTAGGCTGGAGGTTCTCCTTCCCGGGCACTGCCCTCCTACTGTAGGCCACCTGCTCGTGTGCATTCCCTTAGAGCTGCTCACACCTCAGCTTCCAGAGGCCTAGCCTGCTCAGATCTTGGATACCTCAGCGCTTGTCTGCCTCTCTGGCTTTTTATTTCTGGCCACTCAGAATGATGGCCATTTCTGTCACCCAGTGACAGGATGAATGAAACCCAGGTCCCCCGAGCCCCATGAGGTTGAGCACAAATGTGAATCCTCAGTCAAGCAGGAGCTGCTGAGAGATAGCCCGCGGGGTGGGCTCTAGGTTGACTGAAGGAACCCTTCCTGGCTGCCACCTCTTTGCACTCTTACCTTAAGCATGGTGCCTAGAGAAATTTTGCTGTAGGGGAAAAAGCCAGTTTAAATTTCAGGGATGGCCTAACTACTGATCTCACATTCTTCATCTAGGAAAAGGAGATGACTTTACTTGCCTCATTGCCTTGTGCTTTTGTTGTGAGGATTAAATCAGCATGGAGGAGATAGCTAACAGCTGCCTTCATGGTCCTCTGTGTGTCCTGGGGGACACTCTGATCAAGAGGTTAGAAGAAACCAGGGTGGAATGAAGGATGCTTCCACCTCCAGGTAGCCCGAATTCTGGGGTTAATCTCTATAATCAATACCTTTCTTATGCTCTTCATGCTACTAATTGTACTAATGTGTTACATTTGGAATTACCTAGGTATCTTTTGGGGGCTGGTATTATTAACTTAGTCACTTATTTATACTGGAAAAGTAACATTTTGAACCTTAATCAAGACTCTGCAAAAGTAACTTAATTCCAACATGAATAATAACAATCATAGTAGTAGTCAAACACCTACTGTATGCCAGGCACTTCTGACTCCTGACATACCTCAGTACGCTTAACCCCCTATTGTCTAGAGTGGGTAGTATCATCCCCATCTTAACAAATTTGTGAACTGAAGCACATTGGGATTAAATAACTTGGCCCAAATCACACATAGCCATTCAATGATGGAGCCTCATAAGAACCCAGGCACGCTGGCCCGGCCCTGGCCCCAGGCTCTGAACCTTGGCACAGCTACTCAGGTGCCCCTCCTTCCATGTGACGCAGACCTGGTGCTGGCTGATCTCCGAGAGTCTGAGAGTTGCCCACTGAGGGGCATCGTTAGCTAAAGTTGCAGTTTTTTTTAGATCTCAGATGTTATGATCTCAGATTTGAGTTGTATTTTGCAAATGCATACAGAGCGTCTACTATCAATCTTTCAGAGGTAGGAGTAAAGGGGATTTTTGTAAATTAAGTTTAAAGTAGGATTCTCTTTATCTAGACTATTTTTAAGAAATCAGTCTTTGGTGTGCAGCCTTGAAAGACTTGACATTTCCCAAAAGATAGCTTTCTTTAAAAGTGTGAACTAACACGTGTGTTTATAAAAGCAGGGTGGTATTGGTGTTCTCTAATCATGTAAGAACCGTCTTATGGAAAGAAAGTAGTGATAACTGTGTTCAGCTTCTGTAGGATATTTCCAGTTTTCTTTGACTGAAATGTTCTGAGAAGGTCCTCGGGCGGGTTTCAGGCCCTTCTGCTGGTGGCCCCTCCTTGTTTACACTGGTGCGCACGTGTACATGTGTGGGAGGGTGAGGTGGGGGTAAGGAGATTGTCCTTTTGAGGTCGAACTTTCTGTATTATTGTACATCTTATGTTACAAATCCTTCAGTAAGCTGCACTTAGCTCATGTTACTCTCAGAGATTTGAATAATTGGTTTAATGTGAGACTAATTTCTGGGAATGATTCATCACTATTTATTTACTTGCTATGTGTTAGTGACAATGTTATATTTTTCTATTGGAGAAATCCAAGAGAATGCTTTTCTATTAAGTCCCTGCCATGGCGGCATTGGAGGTGGGAGGGGAGTTGGTTTTCATCTTTTCGGTCCCAGACTGTGGGCACGTGAAGGTTGAGAGAGGAGTAGAACTGAGAGGTGTCCCAGGCTTTTTCAGGCCCTCCTCCTCCTTGTGGCCAGGAATGATTTTGGTCTGCACCTGCAGCTGCCGGGCAGCCAGCCTGGGGCGGGGAGTGGGAGAGGCAGGAAATCTACACGGGGGCGGGAGAGGGGGCATTGATAGGAAAAAACCCCACGGGTTGTAGGGGGTTGTAGGAAGCCGCGAGGGAAGAGGTCTGCTGGAATTTCACCTGCAGCCTCCACCCTCTCCACACAGAACAAAATAGAAATGTCTCAGAGCTCCGGTGCAGTGAGCATTCAGAGTTGTGCTGGCCAGGATGAGGCCTAGGAGTGTGTTCCAATGTTGTTCTTAGAGCAAAATACATCATTTTTGGTTTGAAACATTAGATTCCAATTAATGCAATTAATTGTGCAATTTCCAATTTGCAAAAACTGGAGTTTCCTAAGGTATATCACTCTTAATTTCAAGGTTACTTTTAATGTGTTGTTGTGCTAATCCACAACCTTGGAAGTTCCTGGTTAGTGCAATGTTTCATGCTCTGACAATTATCTTTAAGATGTTGTTTTTAGGTTGCCAGGTGTTCATTTAAACACACCAGCCCATGTGCTCCTGCATGCAGGCGTGTATGCACGGGCACAGCAGGGTGCCAGGAGCTGTAATTTAAAGTTGGATTGATAGAGGAGTGTGTAATGTTTTTATCTTCAGGGCAAGCTGCCGATGTACAGTTTCGTGTGACATCTCGTTTTTTAAAGGCCTGAGGCATCAGTAATCTTTACAGCAAGAATTCTGGTGCTGTGTTATGCATTCCAGGCTTACTGTTTATTCTGCCCAGTAAATATATGGCTTTTATGGACTTATAAATCATGACAGTAGGACTCATACATATCCAAGAAAGAAGAGATTTAAATCTTTAGAGTTACCAAGATTTAATGTAATTTAGACATTATTCTTACTTAGGAGTACCATTCTTATTTAAGGGCAGTATATCTCATATCTTTGAAGATAACTTTAAAATCATCTTGCCAGAACAACAAATATTTATGAAGAGCACACTGTGTGCCAGGCATTATGCAAGGTGCTGGGGAGAAGGAAGGGGAAGACAAGGTCCTGACCCTTAGGTAACTCAGAGCCTGGAGGAAGAAGCCAGAGATGACTGGGCTGAGGATTCCCTGCTCTGCTTGTGGCTGTAAGTCATGAGCACGGCTTCCAAGGGAACTGACTGTGCACGGATGAGAAGTATTTAATAATGTCAGCAGAGGCCACGTCTACTTGACCGATCATATGTCCCTCTCCTCACCCCTGCGCTTCACAAGGCTCTACTTTTGGGGGGATGTCCCACCTCAGCTGCCCTTATGAGCTAAAGACACAGGGGGACTCATGACAGTTGGCATGTGATTTATATACAGTAACACACAGAGATTTTAAATGAATGGCTCCATAAGGTTTGACAGATGCCTGCCCCTGTGTAATTGTCACCCAGTCACGACACAGCAAATCCCCTCCCGCTTCAGGAGGTTTCACCATGCTGAGGCTGCTTTCGTGTGCCAGGGCATAATGGGCAGTGAAATAATGGCCCCAAGTGAAGACCGAGCACGGGGGAGCCTCGCATTGCATTCTTTTCATGTGGAGATATTTGATGTTAATCCGTGATGTGGACTGTCCTTACTCCTTTGCTCAGACTCCCCTGAGAGCAGTAGCCCGTGTCCTGGTGGGCCTCGCTCATGTCAGGTGACTTGTGTCTTCCCATCTGTGGGTCACGTTCCTGACCTTCACCTGTCCTTCCTGCAGGTTCCTCGCAGCCCAGGTACTTCTGTGAGCAGGTCCTCCCCAACCTCGCCCTCCTTGCCTTGCCCAGCACATGCGGGGTTAGTGCTCAGCATCGTTCCTGTAGCTTAGAGTTTGCCAAGAGCCTGCTGAGCCAGACTCTCTGTGAAGCTCTGCAGTTCAAAAATTAAGTCGGATGCAGCCCGTTCTCAGGTAGCTCGTGGTCTGCTGCTGTAGGAAACAGACGGTGAGATGATCCGGTATAGTGAGAGCTGGGAAGGGAAGTGGGCACTGCGGCTTCTGGTCTCGGGTGTCAGGAGTGACAACAGCAGCAGCAGGGATGGGGCAGATCCTGAGCACTGCTCTGACCTTGATTCATGTTGTTTTTCCCATTTGCAGATGAGGAGACTGAGGGCGAGAGAGGTTAAGGAACATGCCCAGTACTATGTAATTGTTAAGTGGTGTGAGCAAGAAATAAACTGTTATTTTAAGCCACTTAATAAGAGCTTCACAGATTGTTTGTTACTGCAGCAGAAACTAGCCTCTCCTAGCTGATAGGGTGCCGGGTGCGGAGTGGATTGGAGAGGAGCCACCCAGGGGAGATAGCTTGTGGAAGTCACTGCAGGTGTCTGGACTGGGAGGAGGTGGAGCCTGGTCAGTGGTGTGGGGGCCAAGGAATAAGGGGGCAGATAATGTGGGAAAGAGCAGTGCAAGAGGAAGTTTTTTCCTGGTGAGCCTATTGTATTTCACTACTATTATCCTTGTGGGTAAGAAGTTGGATTTTTCTTGCTGCCTTAACCTTTTCAAGGACTACCTCCTATTTGAATGCTTTGTATTGGCAATTTTTTTATTATTATTTTTTTTTGGTAGAGCCAGAGTCTCACTTTATCACCCTTGGTAGAGTACTGTGGCGTCACACTGCTCATAGCAACCTCCAACTCCTGGGCTTAGGCGACTCCCTTGCCTCAGCCTCCCGAGTAGCTGGGACTACAGGCACCTGCCACAACGCCTGTCTATTTTCTTTTACAGTTCGGCCAAGGCCAGGTTTGAACCACCACCCTCTCTGTATATGGGGCTGGCGCCCTGCCCACTGAGCCACAGGCACCACCCTGTATTGGCAGTTTCGAGCAGAGCTTACCTCACCTTCTAAAATGTTGCAGTCTCACCTGAGCTGCACATCTCTGAGCTGCCTGCCTGTCTGTCTCTCCTGAGGCCTAGCACAGTGCCTAACCCACGGTGAGAGCCCACTCAAGTTTTAGGGATGAACAAATGAATAGTCTGAAATATATTTATTGTTTTTACAAACTTTTCTAAGCTCATGTCATTATTAAATTGTAATACAGTATAATAGGTAAAAATTTTTTTCCTTTTTTTCCTTTTTTTTTGACACAGTTTCATTATGTCGTCCTTGGTGGAGTGCCATGGCGTCACAATCTCAGAGCAACCTCAAACTCTTGGGTTTAAGCGATTGTCTTGCCTCTGCCTCCCATGTAGCTGGGACTATAGGCGCCCGCCACAACGCTGGGCTTTTTCTTGTTGGCAGTTGTCTTTATTGTTTAGCTGGCCTGGGCCGGGCACCGTAACCACTGTGCTACGGCCACCAAGTCTGATGGGTAAAAATTTCTTGAAAAAGATAAAAATTAAATGTGACGTAGCATATAATTCAGTTTGTGCTAGAAAATAATTATCTATTTTCTATTTTTTAAAAATTAAGTATCCATTTTCCATTTTTTTGGAGCGTTCTGAATCCACCGACTGTAACACTTTGTACAAGTCTTTGCTCTTTATTTTTCCGTCATATACCTCTTCCACGTTTCTGCCTAGTCATTGTGAGTTACATATAAATCTATTTTGTGCCAAACTGTAGAGAGTAGCAAAAGTTGGTTGCTTGTCTAAATTGCCTTTAATTATAGCTGAAAAAAATTAGGCTGTTGTGCTAGAGATATCTTTAAAAAATTGGCTAAAACAGAAGAGGCTGATTTAAGTGCAGTCAGGTTGAAACTGTATTTAAATGGATTAAAGTATAATCTGGTTTAATAAAAAACCACATCTGTCTGGGATGAAGAAGGTGTGGTCCTGCCTGTAGCAGGTGAATGGCCCAGATAAGCCACTAAGAGTCTTCTCACTCCCAGGTTTTCCTGATTTAAAAAAAAGTGTCCTATTTAGACATGTTTTTATTTCATTTTATGGTTTGAGCTGAACAACAAAAATTAATCATAAAAGATAATACTTTACTCCTAACAATTACAGGAAAAGTAAAGCTTGAAGTTACAGGTAACAAGCCAGTTAATGTTCTCCGTCTAGGTTTGTGCTGTGTCTTTTCTGAGGCTTCTTCTGTGATGATTTCCCCTGGGGAGTGGATGTGAGGGTGGGCCTGGTGTTTTAGGGGGAGAGAAGGTGAGAACTGGCTGGAGGAGATTGTTTTGGAGGACTCCTGAGGGATGAGGCTGGTGGGAATTAAGGTTTGGTCAAGGTTATGGGAGGCCTTTGAGAGGCTGGGGACTCGGCCCTCACTGCCCCCAGCGTCCTGCCCTCCATGCCAGGCTCTCTCCTGCCACAGCTTCTTCTGTGCTTGCTGTTCTCTCCACCGTTCTCTGGGTTCGTGGCTCAAGCCCTTATTTCCTCCAGGGGCTTGCCCCCCTCTTCAGAGGCCTTTCCTGCCCCTGCTCCTTAGATCATGTCCCCCATTCCCCTGCCTCTCCCCGGCTCCCTCAGCCCTCCCTTTCCCCAGGCCCAGCTCCTGCCTTCTGTCTGTCCTCCACCTCTGCGGCCTCCTGTCATTCTGCATATGTGTGTATTCGTGGTTGATTATTGTCTGCTCCTCACATGCCTAGAAAGTAAGTACAGGAGGGTAGACAAAGACCATTGGCCGCTTCTCTGTTCCAGCCCTGGGAGTAGCAGCTGCTGTGAGCAGCAGGTGTGTTGGAAGGCTGCAGGGAGTTCTTGACCCTCACATCCTGGGGCTCTCCAGGCTCCCTTGCTTCTTATCCCAGGGTGCTATGCGTCCTGGAGTCAAGTGTAGTGCCTGACGCACAGGTTCCAGTGCACAAAGTCTTGCCAGCCAGTCTCTCCTAGGCCTTTCCAGCACCTGTCTGCTTCGGTCCTCTACGTCCATAGCCGCTCCCCACCTTCCCTTTCTGCAGTGCATCTGCCTCAAAGCTGTAGCCACCTGACCCTGATTTCAGGCCTTGTTTTCTTTCTAAATCCAAGTTCTCGGCAGGGCTCACCCTCATCCCCACTGCCCACAGGTCAGCACCATTATTCCTGCTCCCAAATGTCTGCCCTCTCAGTGCAGGTCCAGGGCCCGAGGGGGGATGTGGTGGAAGGGGCTCCCTCAGCAAGACTTCTTTCCTGCAGTGCTGATAGCTTCCTCCCTTTACCATGTGCCCTGCAGTGATTCTTGAAAGACTTTGCCTCTGGCACATCCACCTTTGGCCTCATCTCTTCAGACTTCAACCTCCACCTTGTTCTCTTCAATCCTTTGTTTTTTGTCTTTCCCAGTGGCAGTTTTGTGACCTTCCCCTCCCACCATCCTTTGTGGGTAGATTTAAGCTCAGATAGAGTTTTATTTGTTTGTTTGTTTCTTTTTATGTATTTATTTTTTTGAGACAGTCTCACTCTGTTGCCCCCAGTAGAGTTCAGTGGTGTCATACCTCACAGCAACCTCTAACTCCTGGGCTCAAACAGTTCTTTTGCCTCAGTTGCCAAGTAGCTGGGACTACAGGTGCCCACCCCAACGCCCAGCTATTTTGGTCTAGAACCTGTGAGCTCAGGCAATCCACCTGCCTCAGCCTTGCAGAGTACTTGATATCAAACTTATATATGCTTTGGTGAAAAGGAGCTAAACAAGCTTTAAGCAACCAAATTACTTTTTCAGAACTGTGTAAAGCAAGACTTTCTGGGTGGAACAGACAGCAGGATTCCTCAGCCACACACACATGTAGTAAGCTGTGTAATCACTAGACGTTCACAGCACCTCTGTCGTGCACACGTTCTCCTGAGTTCTCAGCCTCCAGCAGCTGGATGGTAGTCAGCGCCGCCGGTGGGTGTCTGGGTGACCGTGGGGATGCTTGTCTGTCTGAGCCGCCCTACTGAGTTATCACTGTTGTTCATGTCAGTCGGTTGGTTCCCAGCAGACATTGTTACCAGTAATCTTATTTTCTACAAGTTAAAGAATCATATGATAAACTTTCTGTTTTGTAAATGATAGAAACCTCTTCAGCAGTCCCGATGAGTGTGTTTAAAGAAACTGCTGGTCAAGAAGCAGTGTGAGCCCCCCCAAAGAAGCACCTCCGGTTCCACAGAGATCGCACTCCCATGGGCAGGCCAGTCCCGGAGCGCACTGCTTCCCAGAGCAGTGGCAGGAGGAGACATTTGCCTTAGTGCAGGGATGATAAAGAGCAGGAGGCAGTCGGGGACCATCCCAGGAAGATGCAGAAACGCAGCCAGGAGGAAGGCGAGTCTGAAAGCCGACAGGAGGGAGCCGAGTGCTGTGCTGACTTGGCAGGCTCTGTAGTAAATCCACACTCTGCCAGGAGTTAGGGAGAGAGGAATAATTCACCAGTACACAAGTTTATCTTCCAAGATTTGGGGAGCGTTTTAACGCCTCTGAACTAATTCCTTGTTTCAAGAAGTTTCTCTAGAGGATCACGCTGGGATGGATTTGCTTCCCACCTCTGCGCACACCTTGGCATTACTTGGCTTCTCCCTTATTAGCTGCTCAAGCTTCAATGTAAATGTTTTAAAAGCCCCTCCATGTCATAAATCACTCCTCAAGCATAAATTACTGCCTAACAAATCACAGATCTTACTCTTGCTGTTCTCATAAAGACACTGGGTGGGGGGGGGGGGAAGTGGACCAGACTACATAAAAATTGTCCCTGCTCGCAGGTGAGCTTGGACAGAGACTCAGCTGCATGCAGATGGCGTTCCCCCTTAGCGTCAGTTTATAAATGTAGTGATCTCAGTGATAATCTCAGGTTTTGTGTTTAGTTTTGTTTTTTGGAGATAGATAAATTGAGTTTAAGTTTATTTAGATGAATACATGAATAATAATAGCCAGAATAATAGCCAAAATTCTCCCAATAAGAAAAACGACAGCTCACTCTACCAGATATCGAAACACGTTTTGTAGGTTCCACCGTAAAGACAGCCTGGTACTGTCACATCAGGAGACAGAAGTCTAATGGGACATGATAGAAAAATCCAGAGATAGATTCAAGTGTATTTGGAAATTTAGTGTCTGAGAAAGGTGGCAGCTCAGATGACTGGGGGAAAAGAAGGATTATTTAATAACAGGTATCAGGACAACTGGATATCCATTATCTTTTGATAAAATTAGATTCATTCGTTATAACATGCACTGATTTCCAAATGGGAAAAGTGTAAATGCAAAAGCAGCTGGAACCATCTACGTATTGGGAGAAAACGTGAATGAATTCCTTTATAACCTGAGAGTAAACTCAAAGGCCAAAAGCAGATAAACAAATTAAATGATAAATGAAAAAATGACCATTTGATTTTTACGCAGGGGAGATACTGTGTACAGTGTGCTTCCTGCTTTTCCCTCTTTCCTTCCCCTCCTCCTTTGGTGTTGATTAAAACTTCAGAGTTGCACCACCAGAAACACTTTGTGACCTTGCGGGTCTCAAGACTCTACCATTTCCAGAGGTGGGAGTTCTGGTTTGTGGCTTTCTTTGAGAAACACTAGCCCTCACCCCTCAATGGGAAAGGAGAGGGTGGTGTGCAGGGCAGGGCGGTGCAGGGGAGGGCATGTGTGCCCTGACAGGAGTGCGGGACTGTGACACAGCAGGGGCCACTGGTCCTGAGCTCAGCACAGGGGCGTGACCTCAACATAGGGCCTGTTAGCTAAGGCCGTCCTTCTGTTCGGCGGCTTAATGGAGATTTTTTTAAAAATTAAAACTAAAGTTGGAAAACACAAACACTATGAGGGTTTGCAGAAGGGGTGTATGCTTCCTGGAAGTTTATATTTGGTCCATATTTAGCTGTCTTTATTCAAACATTTACTTGTTTGCTTGTTGAAGCGTATTCAGAAATAATTGTTCTATATAGTGTTTCAATTTTATATAGTTAATGTTGGAAAAGATGGGTAGAATTAGGTTAACTGCTGAAGGCAATTTTAGTCTATGTAATAATATTGTTTTTCTTTTTAGTGTGTCTATTTATAATGAAAATATGACGTGAGGTATTGTTTATTGAGGGAGATTTAGCAGAACACAGCATCAAGGTCTTGATCTGTCAGCCGTCCTGGAGCGCGGTTGCTGCATCACAGCTCACTGTAATCTGGAACTCCTGGTCTCAAGCAATCCTTCTACCTCAGCCTCCCAAAGTACTGGAATTACAGGTGTGAGCCGCTGCCCCAGGCCCTGTCTCCTCTCTAGTGCCTTAGATCTTTGGTGTATTTAGCACAGTAGCACCGCACAGATGATGAGCCTTTATGTGTTGTATGATTTAGCCCTCCCAGCAGGCCTGTGAGGTAAGATTAATACGTTACTTCCCTGTGGTGGCCAGAAGGCTACAGCACCAGGAGCTGATGAGCCCTGGGGGCACCAACACCCAGGCCCGTCAGCGGCTGAGTGCTCCGACCTGTCTGCTTGAGGGTAGAGCCCAGGGCTGTGCACTGTCATCTTAGCATGTCCCACCATCTTCCTGAACGTCAGTTTTCATGTCCTGAAAATCAGGGTGGCAATATGCTCTGTAAGCCTACAGGTAAATAAAGGTCATACTTTGCAGAAATAAAAACTTGTTACAGTGATTATTTCATTTTTTTCTGTTTAAAACTTAATGTGTACTGTGTTTTATCTTAGATCACCCATTGATTTATTTGTTAATGATAATCTTTTCATAGCATGTTCTGTTCTATATAGTACTTTCGTATGTACATTACTGAAGAAGATATTTTAAGCAAACCTGATTATATTTTACAGGTATGATGTGTGATATATATATTTTGTCTGACCTTCCTTCATTTTTTCTCCCTTAAAATTTTCTCTCTCAGAAAAGTTCACATACTCCCAACAGTACAGAGTTTTTCTTACACTTCGTAGAGGTTTGTGAACTCCCTCAGACCTTTTCTTTCTTTTTTTGACACAGAGTCTTATTTTGTCACCCTTAGTGGAGAGCTGTGGCGTCACAGCTCACAGCAACCTCCAACTCTTGGGCTTAGGTGATTCTCTTGCCTCAGCCTCCCCCGTAGTTGGGACTACAGGCACCCGCCACAATGCCGGGCTATTTTTTGTTGCAGTTGTCACTGCTGTTTTAGCTGGCCGGGGCTGGGTTTGAACCCGCCACCCTTGGTATATGGGGCCGTGTCCTACCCAGTGAGCCCCAGGCGCCACCCATTGCACATAATTTCTTAGTAAATGTATTGAGTTAAAATTTCTGAGCCAGATAATATTTATGTCGTTTAAATAATTAATAACCTTGAAATTGAATATATATGAACAAAAATTTTATCTTAATTTTCAGAAAATTTATTTCAGATTGATATGAAGGTACAAATGATTAGGTTCCATTGTTTGCATTTGTTAGGTAAAGTTCAAGGTATAATTGAGCCCCTTCCCTGGGGAAGTGTGCTGTATACCCTTACACTGTGCTCATCAGGTCAGAGCTTACCAACTCCCTCCCTTCTATATGAGCAGAAATTTTAAATAAACCAGAAAGCTACTTTTATATTTTGAAAGATAATTGATTTGAGTTTTCCTCTCCAGACTTTACCGTGTTACTCCCAAATGACACTGAGATAGATCAGCCCTGAAGAGAGGTCTGTCGTCCTCTGTTCCTCACTGACTAGCCTGTAATGATCAAGATTATCCAGTTAGCAGGAAGCACTGTTTAGTTTTTGTTGTGTAGTTGTTACCATAGCTGGAATCGAGTGGGTGTTTAAACCTTTGTGAACCCAAAATTCTTTTATGATGATGGAATATTTCATGTTTTAATACTCTTAATACTGAGTATGTGCTCAAATATTTCACCAGGTATGTGTTTTTTACAGGTTCATATAATATATAAAATGTATTTCTGTTCCAAGAAAAATACAAGTGGTAAACAGTTGGGAGAGAGCTTGCATATTTCCCTTTATTGTCCTGTCTGGTGATTAATGCATTCAGCTATGTTCAGCCTCACGTGTAACCAGGTTAGTGTTTAGTTTTGGTTAGGCTGTTTTCCTTATGAGAACAGAAATGGCCAATCCTGTGCCTTGCCTGTCTTTTAGATGGAGTCTTTGCATTGTTTCCAGATCACGGTGCTTAAAGTAAGGTCAGATTTTCTTGTGAAAACAGATTTTGGATTAACCATGTCTGTGCACTTGCACACACCCCTCCACACCTGCCTGTGCACTTAAGCTCTTGCAGCCTGCTGAAGTCGAAGTTGGGACTTTAAGATGCAAAAAGGAATTGAGATTCTGCTTTACAGCATAAAATGTGAAGGCAAATTAATTATGTTAGCAGCAATCTGAATCTGCAAGTCTCCCTTTCACAGTTACTGTGAGGTGTAACTGTAGAGCCTGATTAGTAGGAGGATTTCATTCAGGGGCTGGCAGAACATGGCCCGTGGGTCAGTTTTGTAAAGTTTTATTGGGACACGGCCATGTCCTTTAGTGTCCCCTGTGGCTGTTCTCATACTACAACAGCATGGTTGAGTAGTTGTGACGGAGACCATATGGTGGACGGTGCATGAACTGTTTATTTTCTAGCCCTTAACAGAAAAATTTTCTGGCCTTGACATTAAAAAAATAGCAGTTCGAGTCCCAGCTCCGTTAGGCAGTAGCTGTATGACATTGGTTATGTTCTGTAACCTCTTTGCACCTTAATTCTTCCTCTGTCGATGTCATTCACCCATTTTTCAGTCAATAGAATGTGCTTATTACATGTCAGGCAGTGTTCTAGGCTCCGGGTGGAGCGGTGAACAAAATAAGACACAAGCACTGGCCCTCATGGAGTTGTGTTCCAGGGAAACTCAGATTCTGTGGGGGGTGATAACTGCACATACCTCAGAGGGAGGATTGGATGAATGAATACTTGGAAAAGCTTATTTATTTGGTGTAGGCAGCCAGGAGTAGAATATGTGTTCAATGGTATTTGCTGTGGTTATTGTGCAAAATGTGGGGTTATTGATGTATAAAAGTAGAACCTCGGTTTGGGGCTGGAGCCCTTGTAATTCTGTGTTTGTTACTCTAAAGGTTTTTACTGAAAGAATAAATAACTAGGAGTAATAGGGAGTATAACCTGGTACAGTTAGCCTAATAGAGGGAGAGCTTGTGTGGAATTACCATTCTCCATTAAGTGAACGTGTCCCAGGTGACAGCGACGCGAGGTTGACACATTGATCTTGGTACAGAGGACGATTCAGATGGAGAAGGGGAGCACAGGAAAAGTAAAAAGTCTGTCTCCAGTTTCTTAATATTTATTTATGGATATGGAATTACCTTTTGGACTTTTATGCTCATTGCATATTTTAAGTTCTCATTAGATACTAAGATAGATCCAAGATCCTTTGAACTTCTGAGTTTCTTTAAATCCATAGATGAGGAGGGAGACAAAGTACTTGGGAGTGTAAGGATCAATTATTACAGTATTCTAATAGTGACTGTGTCTTAAGGCTGAATATTAATATTTGTAATTATGAAGTTAATTACTAGTTTCTGTGCATAGATTCCATACTGAGAATCTAATTAATTTGCTATTTATATAAAAGGGTCCTAGAACCTCCCGGTGCTCAAGCATCTTTGAGGGTGGGAGTACACTGATGAGTGGAATGAAGACCCAGTGTCAGAGGACCGAGGGGCCCCTAATTGTATCATTTGAGGAAAATAACTTTGCTGATTTCCTCATGTGTAAAGTAAGGAGATTAGACCAAGTTTTTCCAGGTTCTTTCCGGCTTGAATTATGTGATTTAAGAATTTTCTTTGTGGGCTTGGCGCCTGTGGCTCAAGCCACTAAGGCGCCAGCCGCATACACCCAGGGTGGCCGGTTCGAGTCCCCAGCCCGGGCCCGCCAAACAACAATGATGGCTGCAACCTAAAAATGGCTGGGCATTGTGGCGGGCGCCTGTGGTCCCAGCTACTTGGGACGCTGAGGCAGGAGACTTGCTTGACCCCAGGAGTTGGAGATTGCTGTGAGCTGTGATGCCATGGCACTCTACCCAGGGGGATAGCTTGAGGCTCCGTCTCAAAAAAAAAAAAAAAAAAAAAAAGAATTTTCTTTGTGGCTCCGCACCTGTGGCTCAATCGGCTAAGGCGCCAGCCACGTACACCTAAGGTGGCAGGTTGGAATCCCCAGCCCGGGCCGGTCAAATAACAATGATGGTCGCAACCAAAAAATAGCCGGGCGTTGTGGAGGGCGCCTGTGGTCCCAGCTACTTGGGAGGCTGAGGCAGGAGACTCTCTTGAGCCCAGGAGTTGGAGGTTGCTATGAGCTGTGATGCCATGGCACTCTACCCAGGGGGATAGCTTGAGGCTCCATCTCAAAAAAAAAAAAAAAAGGAAAAAAAAGAATTTTCTTTGTGATCAGATTCCCTAAAGTAAAAAACCTACATTGGTTTTCTCTCTGGCAAGAAATTGCCATATTTTCCTTAACATAATGAAGTGACACCTTTATTTCTTCAAGTTTCTAATTACAAAATGCATAACTTTAGGGTAACAGGGCCCTACTCATCTTGAAAAATTATAGCAGAGCCACCATAGCTGACCACCTCCTAGCCTCCCTGTCAGAGTGAGTGGCCATCTGCAGTGTGTAGACCCGGGAACAGCCCTGGGCAGGCATCACTGTCACTTATCTGTGTTTGTATAGGATCCGTTTTCCTCTCAAGCTCTTCCTTTGGCACGTAACCCTGTAGGAGAAGTTCAGATCTGAAAGCACAGATGCTGTGAAATGTCCAAGTCTAGACTGCCTTGCATGGTCACTGACCAGAAAACTAAGACTTAGAATCTGTGGTTGATGGTTGGGGATCTAGCAAAGATGAATTCATACTCAACTTTTTGAAAAGACAAAGAAAAAATAATTTTTACTTTATTTAAAAACAATCCATTCTTCTAAAACTTTTACTTTTAGGGTGTTTAGGAATTATGAATCTGTTTTTGAAAAATCACTTGTGGATAAAGAAATGGAGATATATAATATACACTGATAATTTAACAATCAGGAATTACTGCCCTTAAATATACGACACATAAGGTTAATATTGTCTATGACTTTTAATATCTATAGCATTCCAAATTCGTGAAATTTCAAATAAAAAGGCTTATATAGATAAAAGCCCAGGCCGCACCATGTTGAGCAGTGATTATTTGGTATGTTTGAAGGCGGAGAGCAGAGCAGGAGTGAAGGCCTCCTCGTTGCCCATTTGAGAGTGAGGTTCCTGGCAAAGGCATCATACAGGGTGGAGGTCAGGAGCTCTAGCTATAGAGTCAGGTACAGACCTAGGTCCACACCCCATCCACCGTGGAGCAAGGGTGGCCCTGTGTGAGCCTCTTTCTGCCTTGGTAAACAGGACAACAGGAAGTCCTGCCCCAGGACTCCTGGGAGGATTAGGTTAGGTATTGCATTTGACAGGAATGCTGCCCAGCCAATGTTGAGTGTCACCTGCTGTTATTTTTGTTTGTTTGCATAAATGCATCCTGACCTCTCTTCTAAACTCTAAACCTGCATTGTTGACTGCCTTCTCTGTTTCCTAATGAGAGTTCTTCAGTGCCTTAAAAGCAGTGTGTTGGGAATCAGGTTCAGGTGGTGTATGTGCCTCTTTCCACATCCCTCCTGCGGAGTCTGGCCAGAAACCCTGGTTCCAGTCTGTGAGACAGTCCACAAAGACTGCACGGGGGAAGGAAGGTGGCAGCCTGGCAAGGGGCCCTGGGACTCAGGAATGACACGGTGGTGAGTCCACTGTTCCCTCACATTGGGTGTTGGAGAAACTGTCAATCCAGAAATGCCAGTGGGCACAGGCCAATAAGCCCCTTGGAAAGCTTGCTCTTTCCCCCAAAGGACCAAGAAAGGGCATCTTGCTGTGACAGAAATCTTTGCGACAGTAACTGCCCTGTTTTGGCCAAACGTCACGGGAAAAACAGGGCGTCTGCCCATCAACAAAGGCTGGGTGAGGAACTTAGAGTTACACTTTTGCCTGGTTGTAGTGAGGCTCCCCTTGCCCCTGCCAGGTGTTGTCACAGAAGACCAATGGGGAGCTAGGCTTTTATCTCCACTGGGCAGTAGCAAGGCATCCCCTCACCTCTAGCAGCCCCCAGCAGCACTGACAGCAGAAGCTGGAGGCTGTGTGGGAAACCTGAGACCCACCGTGTCCTGGCTGGGTCTTCACCCCAGTGAAGGAGTGAGGTGCCCCTGGGCTGTCCTAGGGTCAGAGGAAGAAGCAGGAGACTTAGGGTGCAGAGTTCCGTACCAGCATACCTGAAATGTTTAGAGAACAGTGAAAAATCACATGTTATACCAAGAACCTGGGGAATCTCAACTCAAATGAGAAAAAGCTATTGACACATGCCAGTACTGATGCTGGGTAATCTGACAGCGATTTCAAAGCAGCCAACATAAAAATGCTTCAGCAATAATAATCACACTCAAAACAAATGAGGAATTCTCAGCAGAGAAATAGAAATAGAAGACATAAAAGCCAAATGGAAATTTCAGGACAGTACAAATATAAGAATCTGGAATAAAAATATAAAACTCAGTAAATGGGCTCAGTAGTAGAATGGAGAGGACAGAAGGAAAAAATCAGTGAACTTGAAGATAGAGGAAAAATTGAAGGTAACAGGTTAGAATACTAATTACTGGGAGAGGCGATCAACTGGAAGGGGACACATGGGACCCTCTGGGTGCTGGAATGTTCTCTATCTTGAGACAGGAGTGGTTACACTTACATGTATATAAAACGTGTGCAAGCTGCACACTTAGGATCTGTGCGCTTCCTTACAGTGAGTTAGACTGTAGAGTGCAGTGTGGATAGTGCCCTCCCATCCCTAGGGGGTACGGTACAAGACTCCCAGTGGCTGCTTGAAAGCAGGAATGGCACCAGATCCTACATACACTATGTTCTCCCTGTGCGTACCACCTGGGATAAAGGGTAATTATAAATTAGGCACAGTAAGAGATTAACAACAGTAACTAATAGTAAAATAGAACAATTACAGTAATACATTGCTTACAGCTCACGGATAGATTTGCTCTTAGTGCAGCCTCAGCACAGGACATTTTTCCTTCCTAAGTAAGTTGAGAACTTTGACTTGTTCTTTTTGAGGCAGAGTCTCATTTTGTTGCCCTTTAGTAGAGTGCTGTGACCTCACAGCTCACAGCAACCTCAAAGTCTTGGGCTCAAGCCATCCTCTTGCTTCATCCTCCCGAGTAGCTGAGACTACAGACGCCTGCCACAAAGTCTGACTATTTTTGGAGATGGGTCTTGCTCTTGCTCAGGCTGGTATCGAACTCCTGAGCTTGAGCAATCCCGCCTACCTCTGCCTCCGAGAGTGCCAGGATTACAGGTGTGAGCCACTGTGCCCAACCCTAAACTTTGACGGTTTCACTTGAAGGAAGCACATTTAAGGTTTCTTTTTTTTTCTTTCTTTCTTCTTTTTTTTTTTTTTTGAGATAGAACCTCAAGCTCTCGTCCTGGGTAGAGTGCTGTGGCATCTTGGCTCACAGCAACCTCCAACTCCTGGGCTCAAGCGATTCTCCTGCCTCTGCCTCCCAAGTAGTTGGGACTATAGGCACGTGCCATAATGGCTGGCTATTTTTTGTTGTTGTCATTGTTGTTTGGCAGGCCCAGGCTGTATTCGAAGCCGGCAGCTCAGGTGTATGTGACTGGCGCCTTAGCCGCCTGAGCCACATTTAAGGTCTCTCTCTGGAATTTTCTAATTGCCAGCATGACTATTCCTTTGCTTTGAGGCCATTTTTACAGGAAATAAGGGTGACCTGAATACAAGTACTGCAATACCCATCTGGTCTGATGACCAAATTGTTCCTAAGTGACAAACAGGTGGGAAGCGTGCACAGCCTGGATGTGCTGGGCAGAGGGCTGACCTCAGTCCTTGGCAGGACACGTAAAATTTCATCATGCTGTTCAGAACAGTGCCTAGATCACAGCTGACTGAGGGAAACAAACTACAGAGAGTGAAACCTTGGATAAGAGGGGTCTGCTTACTGTCCATGTCCTTTTCTGAGACACCAGCCTCTAGGTGTGGCCTGCAGAGGCCCTGGTGGGACCTGCCCTGGCCGGGTTGGGTGCGGCTCATCTGGGTTCCCATGTGCTTCAAGTTTTCCTCCAGCCTGGACATTGGTGATGATTTTGCTCAGTCGTGGGGCTTTCTCCCTCATCCCCACTCCCTGCGTTGGTAGACAGCAGTATACGTTTCTGATTTGCCCTGGAGTCCCACACACAAGGTTTGTCACAAAGAAGCTTTCTTTTAAGTGTTTGTCACATTAACAAATGATAGTAGATTAAAAGCATTTCTGGTTTCCCGGTGTTAGCACATGAAGAGATAGGTCTGGGACAAAGGTGAAAATGCCGCTGTCACTTTGTGTCCTCCCAATGGGAGATTCCCGAGAGCACTGAAGAAACCATCAGACTCTCTTCTGCTGACCCGGACAGTAGAGTTTGGCACTGGCAGTCTCCTTCCGGGTCTGCTGAAGCTGGCGACAGGGCCAGTTGTCATTGGTGCTGCTGGCCAGGACTGTCTTATTGGCCCTTGGTGGCCCTACTTAATGCTGAGCCCTGTGAACTGGACTCTGAGGTTTTCCAGCACATTCAATATATTTCAGCTGTTCTCTCTTTTCTGAAGACCAGACACATTTGGTTGTTATGCGTGTGGTACGGTATTTTTATGCATAACTTTTTTAATTAAACAGAACAGGACTTTGCCACTCACTGAGTTCTGTGACTGTGAACAAGTGGAGTCTTACAAATCTTATTTTCTTTATCTGTTGACTGGCATCTCTAGGTTGGTCTTCCCTGGGCTCCCCTGTCAGCTTTATCTCTTCTCCCTGTGCCCAGAGGACAGTTCACTTAGAGCAGGGCCCAGACAGACAGGTGTCACGGCTGTTCTTAGACATCTGAGATACTCACTCTGAGGGCTAATGTGTGGCTGGTTCCCAGCACACGCTGGAAACTCAAGCTCCCAGCAAGTAGTTTGTTAAAATTTTTAAACTACATGGGCACGTCGATCAGCAGTTTTGAAGGCTTTATTTGTTAATGGCCATGAACTCATCATCATCCAGTGAGCAGTGGAGAGTCTGTTCGTTGGTTAAAAATTAAAGACCAAATGTGTTTAGGACAGAATCCTGTTTGTTCAGGCACTGAGGTGTGACATTGTAGATGATGTATTCTGGGCGGGAATGGCACACCAAGGAGCAGAGATGGGATGCATTTTTTTATAGACTCGCTGTGTGGGTTATTTTTGTCCTAGACGTAGTTGTGCATGTTAGCACGATGTGCTCAAACAGCCTTTCGGGGCGGCTTCTTTTCCCTCGGCCGCTGCCGTGGTCTACCTGTCTCCGTATGGCGTTGCTGCCGCCTCTGTCAGACCTCGGGGTTTTGAGGAGGCCACTGAATGCAGAGGGGTTTCCGGTGACGTGCACTCAAGTACATTTGAGATGAAGTCGCTTCTTGATTCGTATATTCTCCTGCTTTCTCCATAAAAGTGGAGATCTTTCATCTAGCTCTTTGAATGCATCACTGGTCAACTTTTGACATCTTGCTTAATTAAACTGTCTGAAAGGAATGACAGTAACAGAGAACTCACTCTGTGCTCAGACTTTTTTTCTTATTTTGCTCATTTAAAGTTCTTTAGAAAAAATGCAACAAAGATGAAGTGGAAGGAGAAATTAAAAAGATCACATTAATATCTCACATTTTATTGAGCACTTTCTAGAAGTATTATGCAAGGCATTTCTGTTTCCTTACCATTTACTAAAGTGACACCCTCTGTTTGCAGTAGAGGTTTCTGGGCTGTTTTTTGTGCAAGGCCAGGCTAAGCTCAGTGCTCCTGGGTCCTGCTCCTGCTTTCTTGCCATTGCCCCTTGTCCCTTAGAAGTCTGAGCAAGCTAAGAATCAGAGGCGGCGCTGTGCACAGGGAATGCCCCACCCTGCAGGAGGCGTGCTTGGCAGCCTCTGAACGCATTCTCCGGACTGAACACGGGGAGATGTTTAGCATTCCACATCAGTTGAAAATACCTTTCTGACATCTAGAAAGTTTCTGGTTGTTTTATAATTGGACAAAGCAGACAAATTTTGTAGCTACACAATGATTTGATATTCATTCACCAGAAATACAGAATGAATATTTTAGTCAGAAATATAGTTAGCTTCTTAAAAACCAGCTAATTTCATTCATGATTTAAAGAAATATTTTATCCACTAGGTGAAGAATTCATGAAAAAAGAATGGCACTAGATTCAGATGCAGATGTTTGCTAAAGAAAATTGTTAATCTTCCTAGAATTTGGTAGCTGGGCTTAGAAATGTTTTTATTAATCGAATTGTTTTCTTTGTACTTCTGGGTCCTATTCTTAAAAAGCATCTTTGTTTTGCCACAAAAGCTTTCAGAACTCTAAACTGCTTTAATTCCACTTAAGCCCCCTGTGAAATTGCAGTGTCATGCTCCTCTCTGAATGCTTTTTTTTTTTTTTTTTTTTTTTTGAGACAGAGCCTCAAGCTGTCCCCCTGGGTAGAGTGCCATGGCATCACAGCTCACAGCAACCTCCAACTCCTGGGCTCAAGCGAGTCTTCTGCCTCTGCCTCCCAAGTAGCTGGGACCACAG
>CAUYQV010148439.1:0-26155 GCA_963574575.1 Galagoides demidoff | reverse complement strand
TCTACATTTAGAAAGATTCACATGTACCCTTATAGGATGAACCATAGGCATGATCCCACCAATCGTCCTCCCTCCACCCATCCTCCCCCACCTTTCCCCATATTCTTGGGCTAAAATTGGGTTATAGCTTTCCTATGAAAGTCCACTATCTTGATCCACCCTGTTTTGTAGATTTTTAAGGATTTTTCTATAGGCAGGATTATGTTATCTATGAATAAAGATAATTTAATTTCCAATTTATTTGTCCTCAATTTCTTTTTCTTGTTGCACTGATAAGAACCTTTAGTACAATCTTGAATAGAAGTGGTGAAAACGGAAACCATTGTCTTGTTTCTGATCCAACTATTCGGTCATTTACTGTTAAGTATGACATTAATTATAGGTTTTTGTAGATACCCTTTCCCAGAATGAGAAAGTTAGAGTCTCTTTTGGAACAATAAAGTTCAAACATTGAGGAGGGACCAGAGTAAAATACAAAGCAAAGTGGGGTCTATAAGGAATGTAGAATGTTGTTTCTGGTAGGAGATGGCAGAGATACTGGCCAGTGACTGCTGAGTGGTAAAAAGAGATGGATGAAGGATTGCTTCCTTCTTTCCTCCCTTCTGGGCCTGAGCAGCAGAGAGCCAGCCTGGTGCTCTTGCCTGGAAGCCCCTCTGAGCCCAGCATTGAGTATTGCAGTGCAGGGGCATTTCCTGACCGCCCTAGGAAGTGGGTGAAGGAGCAGCATGGAGGAGGCAGTTCACAGTGAGGAGGGCTGGCTGATCCACAGAGATAGCCCCAGTGCTATCTTGTAGAAATGTTTAGCTTTAGTCACTACAATCTACCAAAATAGTTAACGATGGTTTCAAATCCTTTTTCTAAAACTCTGCTTCAACAAGATTCAAGTCCAGAAAGTTCAGTGCATGTTTTGAAGCACATTCAATGTTACTTTGAGTCTTTTCCTAAAATATTTTAGGAATAGAGTAGGGTATAAATAAAAAATGAATACATGTGTCTCCAAATGGGTCTGTAAATCAGAATGGAAGATAGTTACTGTTCTACCAATTTCAACTGGGATTCAAAAAAGCAATGCACCTTAAATAAAAACCCAAGAGATCTTTGAGGTGCAAAATACTTCTACAGCTAAACCACTGAGTCATAGGTGGTATCCAATCTCCTACCAAAATCCTCTAGTACATCACTTAGAGGTAAGTAATAATTATTATAGTTAATACCAAACTTCTTAAGTGGCATTCACTATGTGTTTTATAATATAAATTTATTTAGTACTCCTAAAAACCTTGCAAGGCAGTTAATATACCATTATACATGATATATTAATTATATATAAATATATATTAATTATAATATACTATATATAACTTTAGTTTCCTTCATCTGTAAAATGGCATATGTATATATATACAAATATAGAGAAGTAAATGTCTATCCAATGTCTGCTTAAAATTTTACTGCCTTGCAATTCTGTTATGAAAGGATATGTCTGATAATAAAGTTCACCTTATAAAAATTAATCCCAAACTTTTCCCTCCCTACTAACTTCAGTTCATTTTAATTTAGTCTGAGCTGTCTCTTCTTCCTCCCAAATGACAGAAGAATTCTCAACCCAAACACAGCATGCACTTTTTTTTTTTTATTAATTGATTTCTGTGTACATTGATGCCAACGTGGGGTACATTGTGCTGTTTCATATGCAATTTGAAACATCTTCATCAAGCTGGTTAACATAACTTTCATATCATTTGGTTAATCAGAATGTTTATTTTAGATTGATTATTCCTTATTAATGATTATGTTTATCTCAGAGGAAGCATTTTGCACTTTAAAGTGCAATATGATGAGGGTGGTGCCTGTGGCTCAAAGGAGTAGGGCTTTGGCCCCATACGCTGGAGGTGGCAGGTTCAAACCCAGTCCTGGCCAGACACTGCAAAAAAAAAAAAAAGTGCAATATGATGATTATTATTAATTGCTCATAGAAAGTCTGCTCTCTCTGTTTTGTTCATAATATATTTTCTGAAATTAGCAATGATAATAATAATGACATTTCTTCAGTGACTCAATGTTA
The DNA here is from genome assembly GCA_963574575.1 of Galagoides demidoff. Classification (NCBI taxonomy): domain Eukaryota; kingdom Metazoa; phylum Chordata; class Mammalia; order Primates; family Galagidae; genus Galagoides; species Galagoides demidoff. The sequence goes on along the minus strand of CAUYQV010148439.1, from coordinate 24,090 downwards.
GTACAAATATTATCTCCTGTTTACTGTTCAGGAAATGGAAGCACAGAGAGATTAAGTAACTTGTCCAAATTCACAGAACTAGTAAGTGGTAAAGTCCTGAATAGAACTCATAAGCAGTGTTCAATCATTTAAATAATTTCTTAATGCTTTTAGTTACTTAAAGATATTATATAGTTATTCTGGTTTAGATTTGACTAAAATGTTGGATGATATGTCGCTGCCAGGGAAATACTATTATATTTGGCACAGTAATAACTCATAGCTATAAACAACTTTTTTCTGCTAGGACTTCCCAAGTATTTTATACATATTAACTAATTTGATCTTCACAATAGCCCTGTGAGGTATAGTCTATTAATATCTCTGTTCTATAATGGAGCACAGAGAAGTTAAGTAACTTGCTCATTGCCACACAGCTATTAAATGGCAGAGGCAGAACTTCAGGCCATTTGGCTTGAGTCTGTTGCTTTGACTGCTATGGTCTGTGTTTCTCATAAGCCATAGAAGCTAGGTCCTTCATTTAAATTAGGAATTTTCATTCTAGCTTTTGTGTTTATTTCTATTAACATGTTTTATAATGTCAGGGACTTTATTTCTATTATTTCCAGTGTCTAACAAGTCCTTGTCATCTATTAAGCAATCAAAAACTAAGTAAATGGTATATATGTACTAGAATATGTAATATTTTCATTAAGAAAAATATCACTAAAACTGATCCCACAGTGAATTATCTAAAATTCATATCAAGAAAATTACTAAAGGCTATCCTGGATGTTTTTTAAAATGACTGTTTCCAGTCAGTAGTTCTTCTCTTGCTTGATATACATGGATATTGTATTCCTTTGGGCAGACAATGCTTAAAAATTCCACTGGCCTTGTGAAATTTTGCTAAAACCCGGCTGCAGAAAATCAGCAGCATCTAGCACAGGATGCTGAGACCAATGTCAAGGTCAAAAGGAATCACTTATCCAGTAGATTGTTTTGCTTTTCTAATAAATACCTCTTCACTTCCTTTTGAGGGATAACATTAAAAGCAGAAATTTGAAAAGTTCACAGGATTCATAAGATAAATTTATTCTTAACATGTCGTTTTGGACTCCAAGCATTGAGAAAGCTTTGGTAAGTGCAGTTTTAACGACTCAAAATTGTAAGATAGTTTAGATAAGGTCTGCATAAGCAGCCAAATGTTCTGAACCGGGATTCCAGGCCTGTTAGTAATGATAATATTATTTAGCACTTAGATAATTCTTTGCAGGCAGTAACCATTAATCACTGGTATCCTGCTGTAGAATAACATGAGTTTTAAGATTATCAGTTTATAGAGGCAAATATTGAAGTTGAGAGGTGAAGGGTGCATTCAAGGTCACAACCGGGGTTATTGCTTGAACCAGAATTTTACATGTCATTCTTTTGACTCTATTCCTTTCATATTCCATAAGCCATTACCTTATTTTTGTGCCAAGACTTCATTATGTAACTACCTACATACACAAAGTCTATCAAATTCCACTGGCAATACTCAGATTGTTTTTATAAGAGATGGTATAGAAAGGAATCATATATAAGGATATAGATTGAGTTTCTTACTCAAATGCACATTGTCTATGGCATCTCAGACAAATTTTCAATTATTCTGAGCCTTAAATTTCTTTTCTTTTATTTTTTTATTTATTTTTTCTTTGAGACAGAGTCTCAAGTATTGCCCTGGGTAGGATATCATGACATCATCATATCTTGCAGCAAACTCCAACTCCTGTGCTCAAGGGATCCTGTTGCCTCAGTTTTTCTCTTAAAGGTAGAGACTGGGTCTCTCTCTTGCTCAGGCTTTTCTTCAACTCATGAGCTCAAGCAGTTCACCCTCTTCAGCCTCCCAGAGTAAGATTACAGGTGTGAGCCAATGTGCCTGGCCTGAGTCTTAACTATCTTATCTAAAAAACATTCTCCACCTCCTGGGGATTTTTAAGAGTTAAATACAGAAATATATATAGATAATTATTGATCACTATAATCTTTTGAGTGCCCACTATATACAAGTGTTCAAATTTTTAGCAATTTATTTTTGGTTTAATTTTATGGATTTATTCATTTATTTATTCAACAGATATTTTACTTGGAGGTTTACAATATATATTGTCTCCTGGCTAAAAACAAACTTCCTGATCTTATGGAGTTCATAATCTTTAAGCAGGTGGTGGGGGCATAAAATAAACTAACAAATAATATGAAGTATAAGTTCCACGTAGAATAAATTCTTTGAAGAAGAATAAAGCAAGTAAGAGTGCAAGGAAATGATTTAGATGAAGTATTATGTTATCAAGAATGGTCAATAAAATTTTCATAGAAACACACTTGAGGAAAGATAGGAAAGAATGGTGGGAGATGGCCTAGGGATATTTGGGAAAGAGGCCTTTTAGGTAGAGGAAACAACTAATTCAAAATCCCTGGGTTTGCTTCGTTTTTTCAGGACCAGCAAGGATCCTTGAGGGGCTAGAATGGAGGCAAGTGCAGTAGGTGTTGGGATAGTAGATTGTATAGTATTTCGAATCCATGGTGGGAATTTTGGATTTTACTCTCAAGAAGACTAGAAGACTTCAGAGGGTTTGGAGCAAAAGAGTAACATGATTTGATTGAGATTTTCAAAGGCTTACTCTGGCTGCTATATTGAAAACAGAATATGGGGCAAGTGTGAAAGCCTGAAGATGATGTTGGAAGCTCTTTTATTTGAAAGGTGGGGCCTGAAATAGAGTGTCAGCAACAGGGGGGTCAGAATCATGATCTATTTTGCCATGGTGAGCATATATAATAGTAAGTTCACTAGATAAGCTTAGAAACGAAGTTAAAGTTTAAGTGGTCAGCTCATTGATATATTTAAACTGGGGGGTTTGGTTGTGATCTCACAGGAAAGTATAGGGAGAGAAGAGAAATTGATGACAAAAGGCCTAGAATCCTGCCGCCGACTGTGGGGAACAGGAAGAAACTTCCAGCAGACTGAGAAGTAAATTCCCATGAAGATCAGGGCCAGGCAATGAGGCAGCACATCAGGAAGGAAGGCGTGATCGGTCACTGTCAGGTGGTCCTGAGCAGCAGGGCAGGAGGAGGGGGACTCGACCATGTGATCAGTCACCGTGGTGGTCACCACAGACTGCAGGACTTTTAAAAGAGGAGAGTTTTGGTTTGTGTGGTTTTGTTTTGTTTTTGTTTGTTTCTTTGTGCTAACCAGTATTTATTTAGCTTAGGAGTCTGTAACATCAACAGGTTAGGTGCAGTCGGGCTGAGCAGGTCGTCTGGCTCACACCATGTTCTGTGGTCTGCTGGCTGCTGTCTGGGGCAGCACGGTTATGGAAGTATGTGGGCAGAGAGGAGTTCTGATGGAGATGCTGGACTAAGGCCAGGTTGTGGCCGGGTGGGGTAGCTTATGCCTGCAATCCTAACATTCTAGAAGGTTGAGGAGGCCTGAACTCAGGAGTTCAGAGACCAGCTTGGGCCAGAGTGAGACCCCATTTCTAAAAATAGCCGGGCATTGTGGTGGATGCCTGTAGTCCCAGCCACTTGGAGGCTGAGGCAAGAGGATTGCTTGAGCCCAAGAGCAATCTACCCAGGATGACAAAAGGTGACTCTGTCTCCAAAATCAAATAAATAAATAAATAAAGCCAGATTGTTTCTTAGCTGAACTATTGCATTAGCCTTCACTCTTCCTATCTCCAAAACATTCTCCATTCTGCAGCTGCAATTACTTTTTCAAAACAAAAATCTGACAATGTTTCTGTTGCTTAAAAATTCCAGTGGCTTTTTAGGTCTTTCAGGATATTTATGCAGCCTAAACCTGTGCTCTAAAACTCCATGGGATTCAGCCACAATGGTATATTTCAGTTCTTCTACATCTCCCTTCCCTGGGGGCTTTGGACTGCACTGTGCCCCTCAGAGCATCTCACGGCGTTGCCCTGTTACATCTATGTGTAATCATGTCATTAATGAAGGTCTCCCCCGGATGGAGTGAAAAGCTTTTGAGGGTAGGAACTCAGCATAATGACGTTGCTGAATGTATGTTCTCCTCACTTTAATGTCATAGTGTGTTATTGTAGATGCTCTATGAACATTTTTTTGTGTGACTGAATGTAACCCAAGTTTTGCGATTCATTTTTGGTCTAGAAAGTGTGCAGTTATTTTTAAGCTCCTGAGGATAAGCTGTCTTTTATAGGACTATTAAATGTCCTCTGTAATTACCTACTAACACTCCATATTCGATTAATAAATACACTGACACATTTAACTTAAATAAGTTAGAGAACAACAGAAACATCTAGTCCTTCCTTCCTTTTTTTTTTTTTTTTTTTTTCTCGCAGTTTTTGGCCGGGGCTGGGCTTGAACCCACCACCTCCCTCGTTTATATGGGGCCAGCAGGCATCCTACACCTTTGAGCCACAGGCATGCCCTAGTCCTTTCTTTTTTATAATTGTAAAATAAAACACTAGAAGTGATTTCATAAAGATGAATTTTCATGAATGCTTACTTTCCACATGATCACTGATGATCCTCCCAACATACGGAGTCCACAGAGAAGACTGATTGCTGTGGGCCAGGAAATAGAGGTTCACACATGCCCCTCTTCCCATTTAGCTCTCTCAGGATATTGCTATCACTAGTCTATTCCTAAGGCCAGCCTCAGGTTAGGGCTCTCCACTATCAGGTTGGTGTTTTCTTTTCTTTCTTTTTTCTGTTTTTATTAAGCTTTCTATTCAGCAGAAAGGAAATGTAAAACATTTAAACAGACATGTCTGTTAAATCCATTGTTGATACAGTTTGAATATTTGGCAGCTCCAAATCTCATGCTTTAACAAGATTTCTAGTGTTGGAGGTAGGGCCTGAGGCAAGGTATTTGGGTCGTGGGGACAGATCCCTCAGAAGTGGCTTGGTGTCCTTTACACCACAACAAGCGAGTTCTCACTTTATTAGTTCACTTCAGAGCTGGTTGTTTAAGGAGGCTGGAACCTCCTCCTGACTCCCTTGGTCCTTCCACCACCATGGGACACACCTGCTCCCCCTTCCCCTGTCCCCTTGATTAGAAGCTCCCTGAAGCCCTCACCAGAAGCACATTCCACCACCATCTTGTGCAGTCTGCAGAACCCTGAGCCGAATCAACCTCTTTCCTTTATAAATTGCCCCATCTCAGGTATTCCTTTATACCAACCCCAAAATGGCCTAGTGCAATTGTGTAAGATTAATATAGCACTTGTCTTAAGAAGCCCTTAAAATCCTTTCAATTTGTATGTGTTCTATCCTAATAGAGGTTAGGATCAGACATGTATCCTAACCTCTATTTTAAAGGACAAGTGTCTTGTTATAAAAGCAAATTATAAAAATAAGATGCAAATGACTATGTAGTACTATGTATTGGGGTAGTCTAATTTACTTATTGCAGAAAATAAATATCAGCCATGTGTATCTACTAATACTTCAACGGCATCCAGTTAGGGATCTCTGTGTAGAATTGGCTGGGAAGTCACAAAACAGTAAATTGTGTTGCAGAATATGTAAGAAGCAGAATCAAAGCCTTAGTTTGTTTGGAGGTAAACACACATCTCAAAAGACAAAGTTTTTTTAGTTTTACTAATAACTCCACAAGATGTCTAATTTATTGTTTTTTATTAATAAATGCCATATCCAGTCTGGGGGTTGGAGGGGTGAGAAGCAATTCAATTACTTGACAGCAAACATCTTAAAGAATGTTCCAAGAGAAACCATATACTTCAGGCTATTCAGAAACAGAAGTGTTTTGCAGTGAATATACTACAAAAGAATTTGTTAAAGTAATCACCTTTGCTATTTAGTGATTTCCATAGCAACTGCACAGTTACTCACATACAAAATCAGGCTTTGATGAAAGGAACAGTCAACTTACTTTGTGAGCCCAGTGATTATATGTCTCTATCTTCTTTCCATGTAGGATTGAAGCCAAATGTTTTGTGTGTAACTATGTTCTATGGATTATTTAATAAATATTTCATATGTTATTTCATTTAGTCTTCCCATCAGCCATTATTATCACCATTATGTGGATCAGAAAACTTTGAGAGAGGGCAGAGCCTGTGGCTCAAGGAGTAGGGTGTTGGCCCCATATACCATATACTGGAGGTGGCAGGCTCAAACCTGGCCCTGGCCAAAAAGAAAAAAAGAAAGAAAAAGAAAAGAAAAAGAAATGGAAGACATCCTCTTAAAAAAAAAAAAAAAGAAAAGAAAAAGAAATGGAAGATATCCTCTTAAAAAAAAAAAAAAGAAAGAAAAGAAAACTTAGAGTTTGAATAACTTGACCAATATCACTCCACAAATGTTAGAGTTTGGATTCCATATTTGCCTAACTCCCCAGCATTTAAGCATTTCTGTATTCCATGCTAATGAAAGCTCTTCTGAGAAGATTTTTCTGATCATCTTAATTTAAATATAACATATTTAAAGTCACAATGGAACTAGATCATATTTTACTAAACAAGATCTAAGTCATCCAGGACCAGAGTATTTCCATATTGTCTGTTACCATACTGACTGGTAACTCAAGCAATGCCATGTGGAACCCTGGGCCACCACACATGCTGTGCTTCATGCATCCTGCACAGAGGCACCTGGCCAAGTGGGCATAATGGTCTAAATCTCAGGGCACACTCTGCCTGCCATGCTCTATGCCCTCCCTGGGACCCTACCTTAGTCCAGAAAAAAAGGAGACTTTTCCTAATTGAATTGCTCAAATGGGACACTTATTTGCAATGTTCTGCTATGTGGTAGCAGCAACTTCAGTTGACATCTTCTTGCATTGTATCATCCTCAGGAGCATGGACTATTGTACTGGGATGAATCTCCTTGTTCCTAGGGACTCCCTGAGATTGGAAAAGGTCCATTGATTAGACACAGAAAGGTTATGCAAAGGTCAGAAGAGGATAAAGAAGAATTCTTAATATCTGAAGTCATCATGAATAAACTTCATGTATCTGGAAGCGAAGACAAAACTATGGATCCTGATATGTTGGTTAATGAGGGTTCTATTGTGTTTTGAATGTTTTGAATGGCAAACACTAAAAAATGTTTTAAAACGCCTTTTATGTATTCAAATTGCTTTCAAGAGACCATTTAAATTAATAAATTGATTAAGGATTTAGTGAAAACATTTTATATCAAATCACATGAATATAATGGGGGAAATCTGATACAGAAAACAAGACTTGGCCCTCTGGACAAAGATACCCTATAGCTAAATAGACTGGATATCTTTCCTTCCTTTGGGTGTCTTTTAATTTGTCAAAAGTGAACATAGGGTGAGACAAAATATAAAATTTGATTTGTCATTTTAGGCTTTTGTATTTTTAGAAATAGCCAAAACCACTTGTTTTGAGTAATGCCTTTTTATTAGTTTTGGGTGAGTGTTGTTATTATTATCTTTAGTTGATTAGTAGGAGAAATGAAGGTCCGAGGGAGATGAAAATCTAAGAACACAGCACATGAATTATGGCTTCTGCAAAATATATGTATTTTTCTCATCAAGTAGCCAACTTTTGATTTTCTTGAAGTGGGTATTGAAGATTCTTTGAAGGAGGAAATTTTTCCTCTGTGTAACTCATTTCTTAAATGCTCTTACCAGCCTTGGCCCACAATAGTGGAAAAAGCTAGGACTACGACCTTGGTGAAGTTGGCAACAAACAACTGATCTTTCCCTACTAGTGTCCTATAGCTTGTGTTGATTTGTATTTTTCAAGCTAAAAAGTATGTCATTGAAGATCTGAGATAATTCTTGCTGACTCAGATTCATGGTAATATATATATGTATACATGTGCACATATGTGTGTATATGGATATATATATATGTCACATGTCGTAAAAGTAAATATGTAGATGGAATTTGCAGAGGAAATCAGAGTGACTTCAGGTGCTCACGACGGGCCTGCTCTTCCCAGTCTCCGAGGCTCTCACTATTTGACAGACATCGCTCACATTTGCAGCTACACTTTTCCAGATCTACTGCCTTTGAAGGATTTTCAGAGTTCTGAGCCATTACTAAATGGCCATGGAAAGAAATTAAACACAGAAAAAATTGGACAGACCCTCAGAAAAAGTTTCCCAGTTGTAAAAGCTATTAAAATGTGGAATAAATATCCGCTCAGGGAGAGGATGGATGCCCATCTCTGAGGCTTTAAAAACAGGGCTAGCCCAACTCTTAGGGAAGAGAAATGAAGGCAAGATTAATCACTGGCAAGAAAGTGAGCTGGATGACTTAACACCCCCCCCCCGCCATGCTAATGCCTCTTTGATGTTTTCAAACTTAGTTCCTAAAGCAGACATTTGAATGTGGGTAGAAGACTCAGGTTTCAATGGAAACCTCACTATAAAAATTCAGAGATGAAGGCCCCATTGACCATGTTTCAGCCTTACTTTTATATTTGACTATGGAAGACAATTGGATGGCCACCTAATGCATCTCCCAGCATACTCCAATTGTGGTTAGTCTTCTATCTGTGTGTCTTGCTTAGTCTGGGAGTCACTTCTCAGAAAGATAGAGAACAACTCATAGTGGTTGAGGCTACCCATGGTGGATAAGACTGCACCTTTGCATTTACAAAGAATGGACAAACTTTGTTTTCCTTACATTCTCTGTGTGCATACCTATAAATCCAACATAGCTGGGATGAAGGAACAGGCAGGCAGCTCTCTAGCATTAGGAATGTGAGGAGAAAGGTTTGAACTGTCATCATCACCAATGCCAGTGAAAAGGCAGCTTTCCAGGAGGTGAAAGTGACCTGTTTGCTGCTGCTGTTTGTTCCTTTCATCAGGTATCTACTGAGAGTGCAAGGATTTACACATTAAATGTTTCTACAGCAAATCTCAAGTGAGGGAATGGAAAAGCGTTTAAGTGAGATTTGTTGAATGTCTGTCTTTTGTGCTTTCATTTTTAAATTGTTATTTACTTTTAATTTTTATTTTTTTTTTCATTTCAGCTCTCTTCTTGTTTTTTGAGACAAAGTGGACAGAGTCTCTCTCTGTCACCCTGGGTAGAGTGCCATGGTGTGTGGCATCATAGCTCACAGCAACCTCAAACTCTTGGGTGAAGAGATCCTCTTGCCTCAGCCTCCTGAGTAGCTGGGTCTATAGGCACACACTACAATGCCTGGATAGTTTTTCTATTTTCAGTAGAGAAAGGGTCTCACTCTTGCTCAGGCTAATCTTGAACTCCTGAGCTTAAGTGATCTACCTGCCTTGGTCTGCCTAGTGTGCCAGAATTATAGGCATAAGCCACTGTGCCCAGCAGCACTCTTGATTCCTTAGGGCACCTTCTTTGAGTTCTGTAGGTAATGCAAGAATTCCCTAGCGTTTCATCACCCATTCCTTAATCTTTTTCTGAGTAGGTTACAGAAATGATATTGTGGAAATACATGAATCTCAGTATATTTGTCTTAAATTATTCAATAATTAAAATTGGAATTTTTAGCTAAAGCACTTTGGATATTTCTGGCTATTTAATGTAAAATTAACAAAAGGGCTTCCATAACTAAATCACATGTAAAAGTATATGATTATTGGCTTTTTTAATATCTGGGTGAATCATAATGTGTGTGTCTGTTTCTACTGTCATTTGCAGCCCAAGGGAATCCTGTAATTAATATACATGCAAAAGTTTCTAGAAGGTCTGAGATGAGCAACTGCTTATTTTATATCCCCTTTCTTAGAGTTCCAGAGTCACAAGAAATATCACAGAGCAAATGCACTTCCACCACAAGTGTTAGCACATAATATATACATTTATGTGAAGCAATGAACAACTATTTTATATGGCAATAGTCTAAATATAACATGAATCTGTAGTTTGAGTATGCCAAAATGTATAAAATGTATTACATATCCTCAGCTCTCCTGAATCTCTCCATCATACCATTTGGAATTTCATAATCCAAAGACTAAGATAGAAAATGATTCTGCAGGGGCTTGGGTCACCCCAGAGTAAAACGTTAAGCCCCGATTACCTCAGATCCCTGTGGATCTGATCCGCCCACGAGACAAGAAGTAGTCAACATATTGTTTCTTGATGACAAGGTTGAAGTTCAGGATAGAAATGTAAATCCGTTTAGACATTCAGAGGAACAAATAAATCACAGGGAAAAGATGGAGAATGCAGTTTCCAGAGGGACAAAAATGAAAAGACAGATGCTGACGAAAAGCAAAATAGGGGGGAAATGTAGGCTAGTTGGAGGGGTGTGGGCTTGTCAGACCTGGAAGAGGTACCGAGTCATAAATTGTATAGAGAAATTATAGCAGTATCTTGCCATAATAGTGGGGAGAAAAGCTTATCTGTACCCAGGAGGACCTGAGTTCAAGGTTTGGTTTCATGGTTGTATGATATTGGATAAATTTCTTCTCTATCCCAACCTTCCAATTCACATCTATGAATTCAAAAATTTGAATTAGACATGAAATCCCTGCTTGCTGCTTGATTTTAATCTGCGATGGCATTCTTCCTGGTTACATCAGTAGTGGAAAAAATAAAAAGACCATTCATATTGGCATTTACCCCAGTGGTATGGGTCATACTCTTGGTAATTTCATGAGAACATAGAATGTGAATGGCATAATCTTGGGTTGTGAGGAAGAGCTCATTTTATCAGACAAGACTGTGCTTTTCAAATCTGCCCTTGAATGTTGCTTATTTGACTAAACTGTGGAATATAGAAAGCACCAGCCTGAGCATTATGACTGTGGTACGGTGTTTTTTAGCCTTTTGTGTCTCATGGCACACTGATCCCATAGTTAAACTTCCATGGCGCACTAATATTGTGTTGATCCCCAAAAAAAGGAGTTTTTTAAAAAAAGAAATACTGTGCTTTGAACTACCTTTGAAAATAATTTTATTAATGGTCTTTAAAGATTTTCATGGCACACTTAAGATACTCTTCTGCCACACCAGTGTGCCGCAGCACACCAATTGAAAATCATTGTCCTACTATGTAGGAAAAAAAATGAATCAGAAAGAAATAGATGTTTAACTGACTTAGAGAAACACTGGAAAAGTGAGCTAATAATGCTTTCTGGGGCCATTCAATTTGACTAATCTGATGAAAATTTTGGCAGTCCTGGGAATCTTCCGAGTTAAAATTAGCTATATTTTTCTCATGAATATGTTATTTGGGACATTACATTTCCATTGATCTTCCAAACCCGGAAACATTTCTAATATAATTAATTACCACAAAAGGTGGAACAGAGGATTTGCTCTTTTCACTCATTTTGTAAGATTTCTCCACTATGTATCTGTGTGCACATATAATATACAGTATAGTACCTAAATTAGCAAATTAAAGATTCACTAAAAGTCCAGGTATCTTGGTTTTCAGTCATTAATTTTCAAATATTCTAGCTTCTTAGGGAGTAGAACCTGGTGTAGCAGAGCCCAATTTCATTTCCAGTTCCAAAGAATTGCTAACAATTTCCCACCAGAAATCCAGCACACTCTACTGGCCTGCAAAATATGATGGCAAAATGTAATGAGTGATTCTTCCCCTATAGAGAGGCAAGGCCTCGTTCTTCTGGGTTGGCTACTTTGGAAGGTTGAGCTGCATGGACTCAAGTTTTAAGAGCCATGTTTTGACTACATCATTGCTATAGTTTTCAGCATCTTCGTTTAGGGATTGGCTCTTCTTCAAAGTTTAAATGTAAATTCAGATGAATGCGGGGCTTTTGAAAGATAAGGCTGACATGTGTTGTAGTGACATTGAGGTAGGATTTGTTGCATTTTCTTTACAACTTACAGTCTCAACAAATCTTTTGAAAATCCTCTGGCCTCCTTTCTTTGGTTAGAAACATTTTCCAGCTGGAAGATACACACACTGACTTTTTCAAGCATCCTGCTGGTTTCTAAACATAATGGTCAGGCTGATGTCTATGACATAGTTTATTTAGTCTTTTTCTTTGATTCTATATGTTGTTTTGTGCCTGTCTTGCTTCTTAACTCAGTGGAACAAAAATGTCCTGGCCAGCTGCCATCTGGTAAAACAGCTGCTTTTGGCTCTGAGGAGACTGCAAGTGGGACTGGGCAGTAGGAGTTTACTACTCCTGAGACTCAGATGCTCCTTTTGCCATTTTGATCAGAATGTGCTCTAATTGAGAAAAGTTGAAAGTCCTTTGCATTCCTTATCTTTACTCCCATCACTGCCCCATTTGATACTGTTGACCCGGCTCTCCTTAAAATTAGTTCTGTTTGGCTTCTTGATAATGTTATTCCTACTTGAATTGCTGATGATTGCTTTTATGAGTTCTCCTAATCTTTTCCTTTTCAAATGTACTATTCTCTACATTGTATTTTTCTTTCTCAGTCTCACGGTTTCATCTTCTGTTCTTTGAGCCAGCAGTTACCAAACTTTAAGCTAGTGGCTTTTCAAACTTGGCTGCATTTATGGGACTTTCTAAATTGGGATGCCTGAGCTACAGCTCCCAAAATTCTAACCTAATGTTTCTGGAGTGGGGGTTACAGTCTGTACTTTTAAAATACTTTATGGATGATTCTTAGGAGCTTCATGTTTGAGAATCAAGACTTGCATGAGTCTTATCTGTGTTCCCCCCTGATTTGACCATTGATTCCTGAGTCTTTATTCTTAGTGCTACCTTATTATCTAAGCTTCAGAATATCTCATATTTCCTAGGAAACATTGTCACTGGGATTATCCATAGCCATTTCAAATTCAATATACTCAATCAAACTCATTATTCGACCCTATTGATTCCAGCCACAGTCGGTCACTCCTTTTTCTCTCCTGATAATGCTGCTCCTGTATCAAGTGCAGCACCTTTTTATCCTCACCTGCTTGGTCTCCTCTTCCTTGTTTCTTCTACTCAATCTTTAGTACATACCTGTGGTGGTGAGCTTGGCTGTGCTCAGGTATGTGGTCAAATACTGAGTGTTTCTGCGAGGGTGTTTTGGGGATGAGATTAACTTTTAAGTCAGTGGTTGTTGAGCAAAGCAGGTTGCCTCCAGGAACGAATTAACAAGCTGTGGTATATGTATGTCATGGAATACTATTTACCCATTAAAAAGACTTTACATTATTTGTATTAACCTGGATTGAGGTGGAACACATTCTTCTTAGTAAAGCATCACAAGAATGGGGAGGTGAGAATCCATGTACTCAATTCTGATACGAAGGCATCAGATGAGCTCATACCAGGCGGGTAGGGGAATGAGGAAGCAGGGAGAGGGGAGGAAGGAGGAGGATGGGAGGGCATGATACGTGATGCACCTCTTAGGGGCGGGACACAATTACAAGAGGGACTTTACCTAACAAATGCAATTAGTGTAACCTAATTCTTTGTACCATTAATGAATCCAAATCAATCAATCAGTAAAAAGGTCTCTGAAAACCTAAAAAAGAACAAAATGCAGATTGCCTTCCATAATGTGAATGGGCCTCATCTGACCAGTTCAAAGCCTGGAGAGAACAAAAAGCTGACCTTCCCTGAGCAAGAGGGAGCTCTGCCAGCAGACAGCTTTCAGACTTAGACCGTGGCACTGGGTTTTTCCTGGGTTGCCGGCCTGCCATCTCACCCTGCTGATTTGGGGCTCACGAGCTTCCACAATCAAATGAGCCATTTCTATAGAATAAACACTACCCCCCCCCACACACACCCTGTTGGTTCTATCTGTCCTGATGATCTTGACTAATAGACATACCTATTTATCTCTTCCTTCCATTTTTACTACTCCAACCTCAGTTGTAGCCCCCATCAATTTTTGTCTGGAGTATTCCAACTGATGCCTCAGTGTTACCAGTTTTACTTATTTATCAATTCTCCATACTACCTGGAGCATGATTTTCCTAAATCAATAAGTTTGGTAACACTGTTAACCTGCTACTACTTAGAAATCCTGAGTGTTACTAGAAGGGTTAAACTCTAAATCCTCTGAATATAAGATATCTCACATCTGTATTGAAGTGCTGGCCTCATTTAATTCCCAACCTTCTCTTTGCACACACGTACATCCTTCTCTTCTCACACACACGTACACACACATGAGCACACACACATGTACACATAGGTGCACACACACACTTCTGTAGCCAGGAAACCATTGGTGTTACCTTGAATTGCATGTTCTTGTCTACTCCATGACTTTGTGCGTTTTTTTTTTTTTCTTGACTATCCTTCCTTTGCCTTCTGTCTACACAATGAACTCCCTTCACCTTTCCAAACTAGCTCAAATATCGCCACTCCTCAGACCTGCACTTCCTGGAATTAACCCGACAGCAATCAGCTTTTCCACTTCTGTGCTCCTACCACACATCTCAGATTGATTGAGCTCAATGGTTGACATTTATCAAACATTTACTAAGAGTGAGGCAATAGGCTGGGTGCAGTGGCTCACTCTTGTAATCCCAATACTCTGGGACGCCGAGGCAGGTAGATCGCCTGAGCTCAAGAGTTCAAGATCAGCCTGAGCAAGAGTGACATCTTGTTGAATAAACTAGTCAGGTGTTGTGGTGGGCGCCTGTAATCCCAGCTACTCAAGACGCTGAGGCAGGGGGATTGCTTGAGTTCAAGAAACTGAGGTTGCTGTGAGCTATGACACTCTACTCAGGGCAACAGAATGAAACTGTCTCAAAAAATAAAAAAATATAAAAAGAGAGTGTGGCAATAATTATTGCATGTAATCTTTATCATTTATTTTATTTTATTTTTGCAGTTTTGGGCCGGGTTTGAACCTGCCACCTCTGGCATATGGGGCCGGCATCCTACTCCTTTGAGCCACAGACGCCGCCCTACATGTAATCGTTATTGTTCCTATTTTTTAACTGAGGTTTGGATTAACAGAGTAACTTGACCAAGGTCACAAAACAAATAGATGGCAGGTATGGGTGTTGAATGCCTCCAAAGTCTATGCTCTTACTGGCTCTACTAAAGTGCCTTTATTATATCATCTACTATGTTGCATATAATTACTTATTTTATAGCGTGTCTTCTGACTGAACTGCAGGATCCTTCCTGTATTACCACATGTCTGGCAGACCAAATGAAGAATTGAATGAATAGTAATCTGTGATAATACTGAGATATTTCGTAATAAAAATTTTCATGTATTTAACTTTCATTTACAAATTGCCTGAATCTTAACAACTACATAGAAAAGCAAATATTATATGTTAAATCATATTTTATTCTTTATTAACTTAGAATCACAATATTTCAGAGATAGGAAATTTCAAGGTTATTTACTATAACCTACCTATTATATACATTTATCAGGTAAGGACTAGGAGAGTAAAAGGATTACCCCAAGTCATAGCTGATAGATGGTAGATCAAGAAGGAGTTCCTGAGTTTCCTATGTCTGGATTCTGTTGTTCTCTGCTTATACTTTTAGAGATGTGTTATATCCCCTCAAGTATTTTGGATCTCAGCAACATATTACATCAAATATTAATGTTAAAAAAATACCCTAGTAGCGCACTTTTTATGGATATTTAAGCTGTTACACAGCTCTTATAAGAAAACACATTTAATTCAAAACACTTGTGCATACTAGCTTACTAAAATCTACTTCAGAGCTAACTTCTGGAAGTTTTTGCTAAAAATCATTTTATGAAAGTTAAAGAGACCACATTGATGACATCCTATATAAAACATAGAAGTTGCTCATCTAAATAAATTTTAAGGTAGCCTAAATCATGTTCTTTAATCTCTTTTAAGATATATTGTTTCTTTACCGAGTGAGGCCCTCTTAATTTCAGAATATTTGTCAAATGACTAATGGATAACAAGGCGATTCCCACTTCCACTGCAGGGGTCAGCCATCTATTATTATCATAAAAACCCTTCCACTGCCCCAGGCTGAGGAAAAGCAAAGCCATCTGTCATCCTTCCAGACTGTAATGGTCCAACCAAAGTAATTCCAGTTCTTTCTGTAAGTTTTAAACTTCAGTCTGTCTTGCAATGAAAACTCATAAAATCTTTCCCTTCCAGAAATACAAAATCACAGGTATCAAATCATTCTGTTCGTTTCCAGCTGTGGAATTCTGTTAATTTCATGCAGCCCTGATATTTACTCTGCCAAAGGTAGAGGATAATTGCTTAATAAAGAATCCCCAACAGCAGAGTATTTCATATATTCACTATAGCAATCTTTAGGCTCCAGGTGACTTATACGAGATCAATAGACCTGCCAAACTGGAAGCCCACGAAACATATTTCTCTCTCACTCTTTCTTTCCAGTTAGAAATTACAAAGCATACGCAAAGGATTTCTCTGGGCTGGATACAGAGCCCAGGGGAAAATGTTGACATTCGAAATACTACTTTTAGGGGTTTTTTTCATCACACTATACACTATTTCACACAATCTTTTCATTATTCATCTTGCAACATATCAAAATGTGTTACATTTTCCTTTAATTCCAAGCCAACCATTCTGCTCTTCTGGGACACCAGGCACATGAAAGGTTTAGCCGGGGTTTATTTATGCATTCGTTTCTTTGGTGAAAAGAAAAACTGAGAAGGAACTTCTGAATTCTCCTTTCACAGCTGTGATTAGACTTATAGAAAACCAAAAATCTGAAGCAATAAAATTTATAGAACTATAAATCACATACCATTTTCAGAGCCTGAAAAATTATGGACATTAAGAAGTTTGATGAGGAGATGCTCATTACTGGTTCCCATGAATGTGTTCGTCTACTTAGTTATCACAAAACTTCTTGGGGTGCCCCAATGGGTCACTCGGGTGACTTTATGCTCATGTATTCACACATCACTTTGACAAAGCAAAGGTTGAAGACAACAGATATTACCTGTGTGGGATAATACGTGGGCTGAAAACGCAGTCTTATTTCTTTGGAAATCTTTGGCTCTTAAAAAAAAAAAAAGGCGAAATGGTTCTGTGCTCCAATTTGATTTTATTTCAGAATTGCTTATGTTACTAAGATTTATGAGTGTTGCTTCCCGTGAAAGAATGGCATATCCTTCAGCTTTCATTGTGAACTTTAATGGAAATAGTGTGCTTTTATGGAATAAAACCTCTCTGAAGCTCTGCCTAGAGCTGTTTTAAACCAGAACCTCTACACTATGTCTGGAAAATCACTAACAGAGAAACAGACACAAAGGAAGCAGATCTGGTTATTCAATCTTCTTTCTGAAACTTCCTAAGCAAACTTCTTGCTAGGATTTTTATTCCATGGTAGATGTAGAGTGTAAGTTATTTGCATTTTAGCAAGTTATCCTGTGTGTTGTTTATATCCTATATCTGTTTCAGTTGGGTGTTCAACAGCTGCATTCCACATGACCATTTAAGGACCTGTCAAAAAAGCAAAACCTTTTAGAGATAAAGTCTTTAAAACTACAGTTAAACCTTCCCTATACAATAAAAGGCACGAGCAGGCTGCTATCTCAAATAATGGATAATTCGAACTATTTGACCTTAGAAGCTGACTATGATTTGACAGAGCAGATGTACCTTTCAAGTTAAGTTTAAACTAAATAACTAAACATAGCTGATATTTCCAGAATGGAACAGTGGAGGGATAGGGTAGAAGGCGTGGGCTTGTCCTGGATGGTATAACCTACAATACACTGTATCTGTAGCTATTTAAGAAATGAGTGTTTCTCAAAGATTTTCATTATTTTTGCTTCAAAATTTTCTTCAATTCTACATTATTTTTAATTCAAGCTAATTTCTGTTTACTCTAGATATTCATGTATATTTAGTGAGAATCATAGCATCTTAGATTTGTCACAAATCATCCGTACATTGTCCCCAATAGGTGAGTAGCCGTCTCTGGCAGGTTAAATATGTAGGATGTAGGTCTAAAGAATATTAGTTTACAATCTTGATTAAGAATAAATCTTAATAATTAGTTGAAGTAGATACAACTTTTATTTTCTACTTTAGAATTATCTGTATTTCTCATCACAGCATATAAAATTTATAATATCAAATAAATCCAACAGTTATTGATATAAACGTACATAATAAAAATTTAGAAATCTATCTGTCTTTTATTTCTTTTTGCCCTTATATAACATGGTTGCTATACTATTCTGTTATAGTACATACCAGATAGGGGGAAATTCAAGGTAAAACATACTATGTTAATATTTTGTCTTCTGAATCATTTGTCTCCCTTTTATTTATAAATTGGGAAGTTTAGATTCTCATTATTGTCTAAATTTTACTTTACCTTAAGCAAACATTTTGTAAGCAAACTGGGACTTTTTGCCTCATAAAATTCCTTTATTCCTAATCTATCTATCCCTACTCCTGCACCTGATACCTTAATTTAGTTTGCTTTAGACTGGATTCAAGGTCTTTGTTTCTCAGCTAAGAGTAGTAACAAGTGAATCTTTCTGTGTATTAGTACCAGATATATGCTGAGAATCTAAAATATTCCAGATTAAAGTTCAATAAATCAGAGAATATAGTTAGCTGAGGCAAAGGAATTACATACTGATTGCATCTTCTCCCAGTTGTGGAACTTCTTTTTAGCTTGAAATTATAAAAAAAAAAATTAAGCAGTAGGCATATCATTAAATGGTGAAAGATTTCAACATTTCAAAATCACTTTGGCATGCTTAGTTCACTTATGAACATATAGAACATGTTGGAGGGGAAGACGTACAATTGTTTACTTCCTGCAGTTCACGACACACAGGAATAACAGACATATCTCAGTGGAAAACAATTTTATCCGAAAGTTGTATTTGAAGTATAAGTGAGCTTAAAAATGTGATTGGTTTGCCATCCATAGTGGTTTGAACGGTGGCACCAAAAAGATATATCAATGTCCTAATCCCTGGAACCTGTGAATGTTCCTTTACTTGGAAAATGTGTCCTCACAGCTGTAATTAAGAAAAGATCTTGAAAAGAGGAGACAATCCTAGATTATCCAGGTGGGTCCTAAGTCCAATGACAAGTGTTCCTATAAAAGAAAAGCAGGAGCCTTGAGACAGAAAAGGAAAAAACATAGAGAAGCAACGTGAGGATGGAAGCAGAGCGGAGACCCAAGCGGCCGGCAGCCAAGTCATCCAACCGCCCTGCAAGCTGAAAAAGCAAAGAACAGTTAGTCCTATAGAGCTTCCTCAGAGTACAGTCCCAATGACGTGGTGATTTTGGGCTTTGGAACTCCAGAACTGTGAGAGAATGCATCTGTGTTGTTTTAAGATACTCAGATTGTGGTGACTTGTTACAGAAGTCAGAGGAAACTAATGCATGTACACCGTATGAGCTGAGTAAACCCATGGACCACAAATTCCAGGAAGCAAAGGCTCCCAAGCTTTTGTCAGTTGCTATGTTTTGTGTAGCTGGCTGGGTGAGGCCGAGTATCCAGGCACATGACTTAACAGAAAAAAAAATACTGTTTCCTAGTCTCTTTTGCAGCTGGATGCACCCAGGGGCCAATTTAGAGCCAAAGAGATAAAAGCACAGGAGACATGGCAGCTACAAGGATATAGGAGGAAGTTTGGTGACGGAGGAGCAGGAGCCGCCAGCTTATAGATCTGTTTTGTTTTGGTGCAAGATGAGTACAGAGTGAAAATGGAGGCAATGTTTGCAGCAACAGTAACATAAAAGTATTTATACAACTTCTGAATAACTAGAAAGACTTTTCTATAAGAGAATTATGATCTTGCTTTCTTTTATGCTGGAAGCAGTGTAGAGTTTTATCACATGAAAGTTAATTCTAAACTAATACACAAGATAACTGGCTCGTGATATTTGATATAGAAATTGAACTCATTTCTATAACAATTCAATATAAATATTTTACATCCAATAGCATTCTTGGAGAAAATGAGAAAAGGAATTTACTTGAAATATTTACCAATTGAAATATTTTTGTACTCATCTCCACATGAAGAGACAGAATATTATCTATTTATAGGAATTTAATGGAAAATATACTTTTTTTTTTATATTTCTCTGCCTTCTAAAAAGTGTTTCTATTTATTGCTTTTAAAATGTTTGGTAAAAGGTCGAAAAGTCAAAGCACCAACTCTATTTTTACTGAAAAGAATGATAAGTACATTAATTCTTACTATTTCAACTCTACAATCAATTTTTTTCCTGTGTTCATTATCCATAAACCCACCGTTTGAAAAACTGAAAAAACCAAAACATGACTTAGCAGTTCATCAGGGGACTCTGCTACATCTGTAAAAATTGTGCCTTACAAAATTAAATTGTTACAACCTTACTTTTCTCTGTGCACTGTTTAATTAATATCTATTGCATTGATTTGTATCTCCCAATTAACCCCTACAGAATAGTCTTCCAGCAATTCTGAGTGATTGTTGCATATTCTGGAATTTAAATAAATTCTATATTCTCCAGTTCATCTGTTATCTTTAAGAAACGTAGACCTAATTCATTCCTGACAGATGATACGTCACTATACATTTTCATAGATCCAAAGACCTTCCTTTCCAATAGACCATTCTTGGGGCTATTTTCTCCGAGTGGATTACTGGTGTAAGACAATTGATTGACACCTCTAGTGAAGTTTCTGTGGGAAAGGATATAAGTGATGAAGTAAATTTTCCCCCCTCTCTCAGGCATTTTGTTCCCCATTTAGGACTCATAACCAACTTCTCATCATCAAGATTCAAATCAGTGAAGAATTTCCTGATCTGACCAAGCAGAATTAATCATAACTCTTTTGTTTCACCACTAAACATAATTGTGGCCCTTTTCTTACAAATTCTACTTTTGTATGGAAAATTAAAAAAAGAGAAATTCATGGAGTTCTAATACATGGCAGTTTCTGAAACATATTAATATTTCTGAAAAACTTCCTTTAACAGAATCCTTGGTGTCTGGTTAGGAAAATAACTCCAAAGGATGATTTCTAAGTTCTGAAGGAATAAGGGAAATGTGGGCCAAGATTTTTGGAGGAGTGAAGCTACCCTCACTAGTGGTAGGCTAATTGGTGAGGATATCTAGGATACACATTGGGATGGCCAATCTCTTTGTTGACTGCATTGAGATGTACTTTGTACACATACTAAGCTACACAAGAAAAATTTTGATAGCTGTAAATAATTCAGTCTTCATTGAAAAATGGCCCTGCCCTGGATGAATTAACTCAATATGGATAAATTCAAGAAAGATTGAATTTCAATTTTTTCATCTAAGGCTTTTTTTTGGCCAGGGCTGGGTTTGAACCTACCACCTCTGGTGTATGGGGCCGCACCCTACCCTTTTGAGCCACAGGCACACACACACCCATCTAGGACTTTTCAGAGAGAATAAAAGTCATAAGGAAGTTTGAACACAGGCATAATGTTGAGTCTTTTAGATCAAGCTAAAGATTATTGCAATGAAGCCTACACTTTTTTGGTTCTTTATGCTGGTTGAAATCACTAGGTAGATATTAAGAATGGCAGTACTTAGAGTGCGGCCCTGAATCTCGTGATTTATTTCGTCTTTAGATCTTTTTCTTCAGAAGTTTTCCTGTGTCCAGTCAGTGTAATTGTCACTTTTCAAAATTTATTAAGACAAGATCCTTGTCTGGTTTCAGCAATCTGTCCCACATAATTAGTAGTAATTTTTATTTTCTATTATAAAGCCATTGATTACTTTTCCACATCAGTCTCTAACTGAACTGGACATTAAAAATAGATTCTTGTCAAGTCACACAGAGCAACGTTGAGAGTTACTTTGCAGCAAAGCACCAGTGATGTTGACCTTATTTATTGCTCACCTACTTTAATGTAAAATTCAGTATGGTCAGTTTCATAAAAATCAGGGCCAGAGTGCAAACAGACTGCTTGATTCACTCCCTACTACAAGAAATGGACATGCATTTTCAATTCCAACCAAGCATTTAACATCTGTATGCTCTGGCCTTTCCAAAAACCTGACAAAAATGTCATCAATGAAACTGAGAAGAAAATATTTCTGACAGACATTTTCTTTGGCTTTCCTGGTATTCTACTAGCCAAGTTCAAAAAGGAAAAAAAAGAAAAAGAAATAAAAAAGAAACACTTTCCTGTAATTGCCAGATATTTACTTTTTTAAAAAAATGAGGAAACTTTAGGTCAATCACAGAAGACAGCATTCCAAATGCTGTAATAATCAAAACTTATAATCTTGGCTGCCACTATTAGCCAGGGTGCTGAGTTGGCTTTGAAATATTAGGAAGAACTAAATGAAGAGTCCTTAACAGTGTTTAAAATTCCCTGTACTACATGACAACTTAAAATGTCAAATTTATATTTTTCAGGGTGAAAGTTAAGTAATAAACTTAAGGATACAACACTGCAAAATTGCTCTTCATCTTAGATCTAGTCATTTATAAAAAGGAAACTCTGATTTTCTGTTACATAGTGTGTCTAGGCTTTGGGGGTAAAGGATGTTTATTAGCTCAACCACATAACCATATAGCTGCATTACTCTGCAGTGCCTGCCATCATGAATCTCAACCAAGAGATTCAGAGCTAGAGTGTGAACCACAGTCTTATGTAACTAAAGAGTCCTTCTGCATGTTGACAACACTCTCTTAATCCACAGGAAAAAGTGGAATATGTTTGCTAATATATAATGTGAGCAGGAGACGATGTGTGTTGATTGATAAATAGCCTACCAACTAAGTCTTAAGTATCCTCCACCACTCTTCTTGGTCACAGGATATTTATAGTTCATTCACTATACCAGAGCAATGTATAGGCCTGTAAATAGGAAAATTAAATTATTTAGTTCTTATATTTATTTTGTAATTGTTTATTATAGAAAATTTCAAACATATCCAAAAGTAAACAATTATATAATGGCAAGGTGCACAGCTTCCAATACATGCTCCATCTTCCCTCCCAATTCCCTTATTTAAAAACAAATCTCACTTAACATATCACTTTATCTGTAAATACTTCAAATTTCATTTCTACAATATAAAGACTTTAAGAATATATAACCACAATATTAATATCAACCCAAATAAATTAATGACATTTTCTTAATATTCAAGTATGCTGTCAATGTGTCAGTATTCAAATTGTTCTGATTTTCTTGTAATTTAATTTCAAAATTGGATTGGTTTGAGATAAGATCAAATAAATTTTATACATTATTATTGATTAATATTATCTTAAATCTCAATGAATCTACTTTTTCCTCATTAATATTTCTATCTTTCTCCAGGAGGCATAGAGATCTCCACCAAACTCATCTTGAAGAGGAGTTTACCAAGATCTGTAATAATCTAACTATCAAACACCAAAGACAAATTCTGAGAGCAGCAGAAGAAACACATCATACACAAGGTAGTAGCAACTTGACTATAATTATATTTCTCAGAAGAAACTCTGTAGGCCAGGAGAGATTGCCATGATATATTAAAAGTGCTAAAGGAAAAAAAACAAAAACCTGATAACCAAGAATATTTTATGCAATTAATCTGTCTCTTAGAAATACAGAGAAAATAAAAACTTCCAGACAAACAAAAGCTAAGAGAATTCATCACCACTATACCTGCTTTACAGGAATAGCTATAGAAAAATTTTTAAGCTTAAATGAAAGGCTACTAATTAGTAATATAAAATATACAAAAACATAAAACTTAATGGCATGAGTAATACAGAGCCATGATAATAATACTCTGGGACTATAATTATGGTCTGCAAAACAATTTTATCTCTAGTACTAGGGTTAGTAGACAAAACTATTAATAACAACTGTAGCCAAAATAAATTATAAAAGGGTACATATCAGAAATTGATGTAAATTCTGGTATTGAAAACAAAATGGGGCGAGTAAAAATGTAGAGTTACTATTTGCAATGAAAATTATGATGTTAGTGGCTTGACATAGTATGAAACAAGTATAAGATATTCTATGCAGGCATCATGATAACCATAAAGCAGAAATCTTAGTATAAATATAAAACTGAAACAGAAAGGATTCAAAGCATCTTTATAGAAAACCATCAACCCATAAAGGAACACAGCCAGAGAGAAAGAAAGAAACAAAGTATCTATAAAATAACCACAAAACAATTAAATAACAGTAGCAAATATTAACCCTTCAATGATTACCCTGAATGTAAATTAAAAGACATAGACTGACTAAAGGGATAAAAAGCAAGAC
>CAUYQV010148436.1:0-16128 GCA_963574575.1 Galagoides demidoff | reverse complement strand
ACTCTGTTGCTCAGGGTAGAGTGCCATGGTATCATCATAGCTCACTGCAACCTCAGGCTCTTCAGCTCAAGTGATCCTCTTGCCTCAGCCTCCCAAGTAACTGGGACTACAGGCATGCGCCACTGTACCTAGCTAAATTTTCTGTTTTTTGTAGAGATGGGGTCTGGCTCTTGCTCAGGCTGGTTTTGAATGAATGTTTTTAATTCATGTCTTCTCTCCTTTTCAAATGTCACTATGGTGGTGGAAAAATCTCTAGCTATGGAGAAATAAATGGCTGTGACAGTATCATTTAGAAGGCAGTCACCAAAAACAAATGCTTCTGTTTTATCTTGTCCTCCTTTTGGACAGATCTTGGCATCTCTTTAGTCTTTTCCAGCTCAGTTATTCTTTTTTTTCTATTAGATGGGAAGCTGGAATAATTCTGCCCATTTTGCAGACATAAAATGGAATCAAGGCTGGAGTGTGGTTGGTACTGCTTGCGTATTTATTTATTTATTTGTTGAGACAGTCTCACTTTGTTGCCCTTGGTAAAATGCCATGGTGTCACAGCTCACAGCAACCTCCAGCTCT
This sequence comes from Galagoides demidoff, assembly GCA_963574575.1. Taxonomy (NCBI): domain Eukaryota; kingdom Metazoa; phylum Chordata; class Mammalia; order Primates; family Galagidae; genus Galagoides; species Galagoides demidoff. The sequence goes on along the minus strand of CAUYQV010148436.1, from coordinate 15,558 downwards.
TGGGCTTCCGCGATTCTCTTGCCTTAGCCTCCCAAATAGCTAGGACTATAGCTGCTTGGGTTTCTTGCTTTCTTCACTGTACCCCACCAGTTCTCTCATGTTCCCAAGAAGGCTTTGGTATTTCTCATCAACCAGTGCCTGAACTCATACTTCTTTTTTTTTTTTTTTTTAAGAATCTCACTTATGTCACCGTTGGTAGGGTGCTGTGTTGTCATAGCTCACAGCAACTTTAAACTTCTGGGCTTAAGCAATTCTCTTGCCTCAGCCTCCCAAGTAGCTGGCACTATAGGCGCCCGCCACAACGCCTGGCTATTTTTGTTGCTATTGTTGTTGTTATAGTTGTCTTTGTTTATCAGGCCTGCACCAGGTTTAAGCCTGCCAGCCCTGGTGTATGTGGCTGGCACCGTAACCACTGAGCTACGGGTTCCGAGCCATAAACTCACATTTCTTATGAGGCTGGGAGATTCCCACCAGGTCTTTGGGTCACTCTGAGGCCTGGGGGAAATGGCAAAAACATTTGCTATGATTACACCCTGCTCTCACCTCTCTCCTTCCCTCATAGGATCTTTCTAACCATGGATCTTCCCAGCCATGTTTTTCTAGTTTTGTTCTGCCAGATGTTGCCTTTTACCTTATTCTGCCCCTGGGCAGCTGAAGGGCTCTGTGTGACAGAGGCCAAAGGGCTCACAATAGGATGCCTTGTCAGCAGATTGTTGTTATTAAGCTCAGTCATCTTTATGGAGCATCTGGGTGGTTAACATGTGTCCCTGACTCCTTGTTTTTATCTCTGTTTTTGTTTTGTTGGAAGCAAGAATATTGCTCTGACACCCAGCCTGGTGTGCAGTCCCATGATCATAGCTCACTGCAACCTCAAACTTCTGGTCTCAAGTGATCTCTGAACCTCCCCAAGTGGTGGGATTATAAGCATGAGCCACCGCACCTAGCCACCATTCTGACTATTTTTTAATGTACAGTTCAGGGCCAGTAAGCACATTCATATTCTTGTGAAGCCATTGCTTCCATTCATTTCCAGAACTTTTTATAATGCAAAATTAAAACTCTGTGCCCATTAAATAACTCCCCAGTCCTTCTTCTCAGCCCCTGGTAACCATCATTGTACTTTATCTCTCTGAGAATGTGACTATTACAAGTACCTCATATATAGTTTTAAAAAACTCATCTAATATTTGTCTTTTTGTAACTAGCTTATTTATTTCATTGAGCATAATGTCTTCAAAGTCCATCTACATTGTAGGATATGTCAGAATTTCCTTCTTGTTTGAGCCTGATAATATTAGGTGGTATGCACAGACTCTATTTTGTTGATCCATTTACCCATCAATGGACATTTGTGGCTGGGAGTACTGGGTCATGCCTATAATCCCAGCACTTTGAGAAGCTGAAGCAGGAGGATCGCTTGAGCTCAGGGATTTGAGACCACCCTGGGGAACAAAGTGAGACCATGTCTGTATGTTGATAGGTACCTGTTAATCCCAGCTACTCAGGAGGATGAGGCACAAGGATCACAGGAGTTTGAGGTTGCTATGAGCTATGATGATAGCACTGCACTCTGTGGCCCCAGCAACAGAGCCTGTCTCCAAAAAACAAAACTGGACACTTGTGAACATGGATAAACCAATATCTCTTTGCATCTCTTGCTTTCAAATCTTTTTGTTTTTACCCAGAAGTAGAATTAATGGAGTATATGATAATTGTAATTTTAATTTTTTAAAGGAACTGCCATACTGTTTTATATCCCGACTGCACAGTCTAACATCCCCACCAACAGTGTACACAGGGATTTAATTTCTCTACATCCTCATCAGCACTTTTTTTTGAGACAGTCTCACTTTGTTACCCTTGGTAGAGTGCCGTAGCAGCACAGCTCACAGCAACCTCAAACTCTTAGGCTTAAGCAGTTCTCTTGCCTCAGCCTTCCTACTTGCTGGGACTACAGATCCCTGCCACAACGCCCGACTAATTTTTAGAGATGGGTCTCACAATTGCTGAGGCTGGTGTTGAACCAGTGAGCTCAGGGCAATCCACCTGCCTTGGCCTCTGAGTGCTAGGATTACAGGCGTGAGCCACTGCACATAGCCTAACACTTGTTTTTTTGAATATAGCCAAAAAATGAGTGTGATTTTTTTAAAGCCTTTTAAATTTCCTTTTTCTTTTTCTTTTCTTTTTTTTTTTTCGAGACAGAGTCTCACTCTGTAACCCTGGGTAGAGTGCCATGGCATCATAGCTCACAGAATCCTCAAACTCTTGGGCTTGAGGAATCCTCTTGCCTCAGCCTCCCGAGTAGCTGGGACTGCAAATGTTTGCTTTAAAGCCTTTAGTGTTTTTCTTCTCACCTCCCACCCCAAAACCTATTTTTTAAAAATACTTAAGGAGGAAAAAAAAAACACTTAAGGAGAAACAAATTATTCAGACTTTTAGATGCTTCCATTCTTTTTTTTTGAGAGTCTCGCTTTGTCACCCTCAGTAGAGTGCTATAGTGTCACAGAGCACAGCAACCTCAAACTCTTGGGCTCAAGTGATTCTCTTGCCTCAGCCTCCCAAGTAGCTGGGATTACAGGCGCCTACCAAAACTCGCAGCTATTTTTTTGTTGCAGTTTGGCCTGGGCCCGGTTTGAACCTACCACCCTGGGTATGTGGGTCTTGCACTGGCTCCAGGTGGTCTCAAACCTGTGAGCTCAGGCAATCCACCTGCTTCAGCCTTCCAAGGCCTGGGATTACAGACATGAACCACTGTACCAGGCCTTTTTTTTTTTTTTTCAGAGACAGAGTATCACTTTGTCACCCTCAGTAAAGTTCCGTGGCATACCACTGTACTCTGTGGCCCTGGCACAGAGGATGTAGAGAAATTAAATCCCTGTGTACACTATTGGTGGGGAGCTCACAGCAACCTCCAGGTCTTGGGCTTAGGCAATTCTCTTGCATCAGTCTCCTGAATAGCTGGGACTATAGACGCCTGCCACCAGGCCCGGCTATTTTTTTGTTGTGGTTTGGCTGGGGCTGATTTGAACCCGCCACCCTGGGTACGTGGGGCCAGTGCCCTACTCACTGAGCCACAGGTGCTGCCCAAGGCCTTTTTTTTTTTTTTGAGATAGAGCCTCACTTTGTTGCCCTAGTAGAGTGCTGTGGCATCACAGCTCAGAGCACCTCAAACTCTTGGTTTGGGTTCAAGCAGTTCTCTTGTCTCAGCCTCCCAAGTAGCTGGGATTATAGGCATGAGCCACCTTACCTGGCCTAAGAAGCACATCTTAAATAGAGAGGGAAGGCATATGTCCCAGCTGTATGACCCACATGGGAAACTGCAAACAGCTGAGCATTGTAGAGCACAGAGTGGTAGGTGGACAGTGACAAAGGCCTGTGGAGGGGCTGGCTTGGGATGGGGCCTGACTACTGCACTGAAGTATGTGAATTTGAGCCTGAGGTCACTGAGAGTGTTAATCAGTAAGGGGCATGTATGTGATTACATTTATAGTCCTGTTTACATGATGTCTGTGGTAGATACTTCCCAGCCTGATGTGTGCATTATCTTACATCAAGATTGTTACCTGCAGCAGTAGCTGGTACTCCTTAAAAGTTATATAAGGTCCTATGGACCTATTGGTGTTTATGCCATTGGTGCTTGTTAAGTGGCAGGTCTGACATTCTGGTAAGGGTGTAGACAGAGCTCAAGGGCCATGCAGGACACCCAGGATCTAATCCTCTGTCACTAACCAGCTGAGTCACCAGTGTCCCATTCAGTCCTCTTGGGGCCTTGTTTGTCTCATCTGTTGGTGAGCCTTACCCCTGCCCTTTCTACTTCAGGCTACAATGAGATACCATCCGAGAAAACACTTTGAAAGTACGAACACCAACATGTTCTTCCATAAATTGGTGTCGTCTTTAATTTCCTTCATCAGTGTTTTGTAGATTTCAGTATATATGTCCTTCACTTCCTTTGTTAAGTGTATTTATAAGCATTTTATTTTATTTTTTGATCCTGTTGTCAATGGTATTATTTTCTCAACTTTATTTTTGCATACTTAATTGTTAAATGTATAGAAACACAGTGTTGGGCCGGTCGCAGTGGCTCATGCCTGTAATCCTAGCACTCTGGGAGGCCAAGGTGAGTGCATTGCCTGAGCTCATGAGTTCAAGACCAACCTGAGCCAGAGCAAACCCTCATCTCTAAAAAAATAGCCAGGTTTTGTGGCTGGTGCCTGTAGTCCCAGCTACTTGGGAGGCTGAGGCAAGAGAATCACTTAAGCCCAAGAGATTGAGGGTGCTGTGAGCTGTGACACCATGGCATTCTAGTGAGGGCGACAAAGTGAGACTCTTGTTTAAAAAAAAAAAAAAAAAGAAGCACTGTATTGACTGTTTATTCTACATTACTGAATTTATTAGGTTTTTTTTTTGTTGGTTTGTCTTTAAGACATTCTCACTTTATTGCCTAGGCTAGAGTACCCGAGTGTCAGCCTAGGTCACAGCAACTTCAAACTCCTGGGTTAAAGTGATCCTTCTGCCTCAGCCTCTCAAGTGGCTGGAACTACAGGCATGTGCTACCATGCCTGGCTAATTTTTCTACTTTTAGTAGAGACAGGGTCTTATTCTTGCTCAGGCTGGTCGAGCTTCTAAGCTCAAGCTGTCCTCTTGCCTTGGCTCTCCAGAGTGCTAGGATTACAGGTATGAGACACTGCACCCAGCTTGTTTATTAGTTCTAACAGGTTTGTGTATATGTGTGTTGTCTTTATAGAGTTTCCTGTATGTAAGATCATGTTACCTGCAAACAGACAATTTTACTTCTTCCCTTCTGATTCATATGCCTTTTATTTCTTTTTCTTGCTTAATTTCTCCGGCTAGGACTTCAGTACTATGTTGAGTAGAAGTGATGGGGTGAGTATCCGTGCACTGTTCCTGATCATAGCAGAAAGCTTTTCACTGTTGAGTATGATGTTAGCTGTCCTTTCATATTGTCTTTGTTGTGTTGAAGTCATCTCATCCTATGTCCCTGGATTGGAAGACTTAATATTGTTAAAATGTCCCTACTGTGCAAAAAGAGCTACAGATTCGATACAATCCCTATCGAAAATCCCAATGGCAACAACTATAAGAGGGACTTTACCGAACATGCAAACAGTATAACCTAATTCTTTGTACCCTCAATGAACCTGAACCAATAAATTAAGAAAAAAAATACCAATGGCAATTTTTTTTTAAATTGAGACAGAGTCTCACTTTGTTGCCCTTAGTAGTATGTGGTGGTGTCACAGTTCGCAGCAACTTCAAACTTTTTGACTCAAGCCATTCTCTTGCCTCAGCCTCCCTAGTAGCTGGGACTACAGGTGCCTGTCACAACACCCAGTTTTTTTTATTGTTTTGTTTTGTTTAGCAGGCCTGGGCTGGGTTCGAACCCACCAGCCCCAGCGCTTGTGGCTGGCATCCTAACCACTGAGTTACGGGTGCTCCGCCAATGTCAATGTTTTCAGAAATAGAAAAAAACAATTATAAAATTTATATGGAATCACAAATAGTCAAAACAATTTTGAGAAAAGAAACAAAGGCGGAGGCATCATACTTCCTGATTTCAAGATGTATTACAGAGCTACAGTAATCAAAAGAGTATGCTGCTGACGTAAAGAAAGAAATATACAGCAAGGAATACAGAGCCCAGAGGCGGCACCTGAGGCTCAGTGGGTAGGGCACCAGCCCCATAGACCGAGGGTGGCGGCTTCAAACCCAGCCCTGGCCAAACTGCAACAAAAAATAGCCGGGCATTATGGCAGGCACCTGTAGTCCCAGCTACTCAGGAGGCTGAGGCAAGAAAATCACCTAAGCCCAGGAGGTGGAGGTTGCTGTGAGTTGTGTGACACCACGGCATTCTACCAAGGGTGATAAAGTGAGACTCTGTCTCTAAAAAAGAAAGGAATACAGAGCCCAGAAACAAACCTATGCACATATAGTACATATATGAGAGGGCCAACAACACACTATAGGGAAAGAATAGTCTTTTCACCAAGCAGTGCTGGGAACACTGGATATCCACATGCAAAAGAATGAAATTGCACCCTTTTAGACCATAACAAATACCAGCTCAAAACAGATTAAAGATTTAAACTTAATACCTGAAACCAAAACTCCCAGAGGAAAACACAGGGAAAAAACTTCATTACATAGGTCTTGGCAGTGATTTTGTAGATATGACACAAAAGCACAGACGACAAAAGCAAAAATAGATGAGTGGACTAAAGTACAAACATCAAATATTAACACTGTATTAACATCAGATTTTACCTCTAGTGTGGGTTATGGCTCTGGGGACACAGGGGTATGTGTTTGCCTGTGCACATGTAATGTTCTTGTAGTTTTAAAGTATGTATTACTGTTAGTATCTATTATCTGATGGGGTTGGGTGAGGTGACACAGGCCTGTAATCCTAGCACTCAGAGACTGAGGTGGGAGGATTGCTTGAAGTCAAGAGTTCAAGACCAACCTGAGCATGAGTGAGACCTTGTCTCTATAAAAAAAAATTGGAGGCTGGGTGCTGGTTGCTCAGTGGTTAGGGCACTGGCCACATGCTCCGGGGCTGGTGAGTTCTAACCAAGCCCAGGCCTGCTAAACAACAACAAAAAAATAGCTGGGCATTGTGGTGTGCCTGTAGTCCCAGCTAGTAGGGAGGCTGAGGTAAGAGAATTGCTTGAGCCCAAGAGTTTGAGGTTGCTATGAGCTATGATGCCATAGCACTCTACCAAGGGTGACAAAGTGAGACTCTGTCTAATTAAAAAAAAAAAAATTGGAAAAATTAGCTGGGTTTGTTGCATGTACCTATAGTTCCAACAAGTTGGGAGACTGAGGCAGGAGGATCACTTGAGCCCAGGAATTGGAGGTTGCAGTGAGCTTTGGGGATACCACTGTACTCTAGCCAGGGCAACAAAGTGAGACTCTGCCTCTAAAAAGAAAAAAAATGTTATACTTTTTTTTTTCTTTGAGACAGAGTCTCAAAAGCTGTCGCCCCCAGTAAAGTGCTGTGACGTCACAGCTCACAGCAACCTTGAACTCTTGGACTTAAGAAATTCTCTTGCCTCAGCCTCTTAAGTAGCCAGGACTATAGGTGCCTGCCACAATGTCCAGCTATTTTTGGTTGTAGTTGTCGTTTGGCCTGTTCGGGTTGGATTTGAACCCGCCAGCTCCAGTCTACATGGCTGGCGCCCTAACCTCTGAGCTACAGAAGCCGAGCCAAATATTATACTTTCAGATTTAACATTTAGATCTCGGATGCATTTCATGTTAATTTTGGGGGGGGGTGCTGGGTTTGAACCCACCACCTCCAGCATATGGGGCTGGTGCCCTACTCCTTGAGCCAAAGGTGCTGCAGTTTTTATATATGATGTGGATTATGGATTAAGGCTTATGCCGATATTTTTTGTTTATGGATTCCCCATTTTTCAAGAACCACTTGTTGAAAAGACTGTCCTTTCTTCATTGAATAATCTTGGCTTTTTGTCAAATAGCAGTTGATCACGCATATGTGGATTTACTTCTAGACTATTCTCTTCCATTGATCTATACACCTATGCTTTCACTAATACTGTACTGTCTTCATTACTATAGATATATAGTAAATCTTGAAATCAGGTATTATAAATCCTTCCGCTTTTTCTCTTTTTCTTTTTCAGACAGTCTCACTATGTTGTCCTCGGTAGAGTACCGTAGCATCATAGATCATAGCAACCTCAAACTCTTGGGCTTTAAGTGATTCTCTTGCCTCAGCCTCCTGAGTAGCTGGGACTACAGGCACCTGCCACAATGCCTGGCTATTTTTTCTTGTTGTAGTTGTCATTGTTGTCTAGCAGGCCCAGGCTAGGCTCAAATGGGCCAGCTTCGGTGTATATGGCTGGAGCCCTACTCACTGAGCCATGGGCACCAAACGTACTGTAGGTCCTCTGCTTTTCCATATAAATACAACCTAAATGCCCACCAATCCAGGAATGGATTAACAAGCTGTGGTATATGTATACCATGGAATACTATTCAGCCACTAAAAAAGAGATGGAGACTTTAAGGCCAGGTGCGGTGGCTCACAAGTTCGAGGCCAGCCTGAGCAAGAGCAAAACCTCCATCTCTAAAAATAGCTGGGAGTTGTGGCAGGTACCTATAGTCCCAGCTCCTTGGGAGAATGAGGCAAGAGAATCTCTTGAGCCCAAGAGTTAGAGGTTGCTGTGAGCTATGATGCCACGGCACTCTACCAAGGGTGACAAAGTGAGACTCTGTCTCAAAAAAAAAAACCCAAAAACAATGGAGACTTTACATCTTTTGTATTAACCTGGATGGAGCTGAAACACATTCTTCTTAGTAAAGCATCACAAGAATGGAGAAGCAAGAATCCAGTGTACTCCATTCTGATATCAGGACAACTTATAACCTAGTACATGGTAGGGGGTGGGGGAATGGGGAAACAGGTGGAAGGGGCTGGGGTGGGGGGGTCACAGTGTGTGACACACCTCTTGGGGGTGGGAAACAAGTATAAGAGGGGCTTTGCCTAACAAACGCAAGCTGTGTAAACTGGTTCTTTGTACCCTCAATGATTCCCCAACAATGACAAAAAATAAATTAATGTTTAAAAAATCAGCTCATCTATCTTGAAAAAAAAATCCTGCTGGAATTTTTATTAGGATTGTGTTAAATGTATAGATCAATTTGGGGGAGAATTCACATCTTAACAGTATTGAGTCTTCTGATCTGTGGAGGCAGTATATCTCTCTGGTAAATTTTCTTTATTTGGGGTGGTGCCTGTGGCTCAAAGGAGTAGAGTGCTGGCCCCATATACCAGCGGTGGCGAGTTCAAACCTGGGCCCCGCCAGAAACTGCAAAAAAAAAAAAAAAAAACTTCTTTGTTTCTAGGTTACAATTGTAAATTTTGACCTTTGATTTACTGACTCTTTGAACACCTCTTATGAAACAAAATACCTTCCAGATACGAGTAAGAAAAGCAGTGTAGTAGGTGCTGGAGGAAGCAGAGAAAATAGAAACCCCAGAAGACCCCCCTTTTTTTTTTCTTTTCTAAGAGTATCCCCTATACCTCTGCCGTGGTGTCGTCATAGCTCAAGGAAACCTCAAGAGCTCAAGGGATCTCCTGCCTCAGCCTCCAGAGTAGCTGGGACTACAGGTGACCAGGTACCTTGATGCCTGGCTAGTTTTTTTTTGTTTTTTTTTTTTTGAGACAGAGCCTCAAGTTGTCCCCTTGGGTAGAGCGCTGTCGCATCACAGCACACAGCAACCTCCAACTCCTGGGTTCAAGAGAGTCTCCTGTCTCAGCCTCCCAAGTAGCTGGGACCACAGGCACCCGCCACAACGCCTGGCTATTTTTTTTTTTGGTTGTAGCCGTCATTGTTGTTTGGCGGGCCCGGGCTGGATTCAAACCTGCCACCTTAGGTGTATGTGGCTGGCACCCCAGCCACTTGAGCCACAGGTGCCGAGCCTGATGCCTGGCTAGTTTTCCTATTATTAGTAGATACTGGGTCTCACTCTTGTTCAGGCTGGTCTTGAACTCCTCAACTCAACCAATCCACCTGCCTTGGCCTCCCAGAGGGTTAGGATTACAGGTGTGAAGACCCATTTAAGTTCTCCAGAGGCATAGGGCCTCTGAGGATCAAAAGGGAACAAATCCTTTGAGGACAGTTAGAAATCCTGCATTGGTTGGGTGCAGTGGCTCACGCTTTGTAATCCTAGCATTCTTCGAGGCTGTGGCCAGTGGATTGCCTGAGCTCAGGAGTTTAAGACCAGCCTGAGCAAGAGTGAGCCCCCATCTCTACTAAAAATAGAAAAAACTAGCGTAATGTGGCAGGTACCTACAGTCACAGTTACTCAGGAGGCTGAGGCAAAAGGATAACTTGAGCTCAAGGGTTTGAGGTTGCTGTGAGCTATGATGCCATAGCACTCTACTCAGGGGTACACAGTGAGACTATGTCTCCAAAAAAAAAAAAAAACCTACTTCAACTGAGGGGGAAAAACATTTTAAAAGGCAACAAAAGGTGACCCCAGTGTAAATTTTAGGAGCATCAGCAAACACTTTTGGGGGACTAGTTTTGTTGGTTGGGGGTGGTTTGGGGATTCTAAGGTAGAAGTGTTTTCAACTTTCTCTTGCCTGGGACGGATCCAGGCCTTTAGTTGTTGATCAAGAACTATGCTGGGCCAGGTGGGGCACATTGAGGGCAGTAGGACTCAGTGCCCTATGGACATAGGCCAAGCAGGATCTCCTGCATGGAAAACAAAGCTGTCATTCTTCTCAAGTTTCTTTCAGAGCAGAGGCAAGGAACCTGCCCCTTAGTCCCTGCCAATTAACCATAACTAGAAGGTGCTAATTCTGGTCAGACCTTTGCCAAGTCAGGCCTAATCAGCTATGCTGCTACCTGCCACTTAAGCCCAGGTGACCTATAAGGCCTCTTTTCACCCAGCCTTTGCTTGGGCTGTTCATGCCACTGCTTGTAACCTCTGATACCACTGGTCAGGTCAGATACTTAAGATGGGAGAGCACAGATTTCAGAACATAGTGCTCAATACATATCAGTGGTGAAGAGCCCCAGCTCTGCAGCTGGACTATCTGGCTTGAAATCCCATTACACCTACTGTGGGATAGTGAGCAATTTGCTTAAATTTCCATGCTGCTGCTTCCCCTTTTCTAAAACAGAAATAATCATACTACCAATCTCAAAAGGTCGTTGTAAGGATTAAATTAAACAACACCTATAAGGCACTTAGAAGAGCATCCAGCACACAGTGAACTATGGGTAAATGTTTGCAATTATTGTGGACCTCACAGGGTCACAGGGAGACGTGGCACCAGATCTGACATTTCAGCCTATCTTGGAGGTCTCATTCTATTACTCTGGAGTATATCTTTTGGCCATCTTGATTTCATGTGCTGAAAACTCATCATAGTATTAGACATAGAAACAACTTTCTTCTTTATTAGGACTATACTCATATAGGCCCTGGCTTTGCATTTTTAGATTCAATAAGGCTTTATTCGCCCCATGAGTCCATGAGACCTAGATTCCATTCCTAACTTCTCCCCAAACTGTCTTTCTCTGCAGTTCTGCTTCAGTCTGAAAAGTTGACCTGTTCCATGCTCTTCTCATACCATTCAGTAACTGGATTATTCTCTTAGGCCAGTAATTCCTGATTTCTTCATACTGTTTATAAATCCACTAGGCAAGGTGGCTCATGCCTGTAATCCTAGCACTTTGGGAGGCAGAGACAGGGAGATTGCCTTAGTTCTGGAGTTCAAAACCAGCCTAAGCAAGAGCTGTAACACATTCTTCTTAGTAAAGCATCACAAGAATGGAGAAGCAAGAATCCAGGGTACTCCATTCTGATATGAGGATAATTGATGACTAGTTAATCCCTGTCTCCACTAAAAATAAAAAAAATTAGCCAGGTGTAGTGGTGGGCACTTGCAGTCCCAGCTACTCGGGAGGCTGAGGCAAGAGGATCACTTGAGCCCAAGAATTTGAGGTTGCTGTGAACTGTGACACTACAGCACTCTACCCAGGGTGACAGCTTGACTCTGTCTCAAAAAAAAAGAAAGAAAAGAAAAACGGTGGCACCTGCAGCTCAAAGGAGTAGGGCACCAGTCTCATATACTGGAGGTGGCGGGTTCAAACCTGGCCCTGGCCAAAAACTGCAAAAAAAAAAAATTACCTGCAAGGAGGAGTTGGTTGGTTGACTGTGTATGTGTGTGCGTGTTGTCACAGCATTTGCCAGAATTTTTTTCTCTTAAACCTACTATCATCTGACTCTTCACAACCTTAATAAAGGGAATAAAGGGGCTGGGCGTGGTGGTTCACGCCTGGAATCCTAGGACTCTGGGAGGCCAAGGCAGGTGGATTGCCTGAGCTCACCAGTTCAAGAACAGCCTGAGCCAGAGCGAGACTCACCTCTAAAAATAGCCAGGCATTGTGGCAGACACCTATAGTCCCAGCTACTCAGGAGGCTGAGGCAAGAGAATCGCTTGAGCCCAAGAGTTTGAGATTGCTGTGAGCTATGACACCAAGGTACATCACTCTACTGAGGGTGACAAAGTGAGACTGTCTCAAAACAAAAAAAAAAAGGACGGTGGGGCTTGATGCCTATATCTCAGTGGTTAGGGCGCTGACCACATATACCAGGGCTGGCAGGCTCAAATCTGGCTGGGGCCTGCTAAACAACAATGATAACTACAACAAAATGGCCAGTGTTGTGGTGGGCACCTGCAGTTTTGTTTTGTTTTTAAATAAATAAAGTTAACACTATCAGTAGCTAAGATGCTATGACACCTTGTTTATTTGTGCTCAGACCTTTGTGTAGTTTGTCAGGCCTTTTGGAATACAGAGGCTGTGAGAGAGCTGTGGCTACAGGAACATTCCAGACTGACCATAGGCTTCCATTACATAGGGTAGAGGCATATGGAATGGGGGTACCAGGTGTCCATGCACAAACAGAACTCATCCAGAAAAAGGATAGGAAGAAGGGGAATCCTCAGCATTCTAGGAAGTTGGAATGCTTTATGAGTAAACTTTGTTTTAATTTTTTATTTTTTGAAACAGAGTCCTACCACATTGTGGCAGGCACCTTTACTTGGGAGGCTGAAGCAAGAGGATCTCTTGAGCCTAAGAGACTGAGGTTGCTGTGAGCTATGATGCCACAGTGCTATACCTAGGGTGACTGAGTGAGACTCTGTTTCTAAATAAATAAATAAAATATTTCAAATAGATCAGGGTTGAGTTTTTAATATTCATCTTTATTGGCTTGGTGCCAGTGAGGGTGCCAGCTCAGTGAGTAGGGTGCCGGCCACGTATACCAAGGCTGGTGGATTTAACCCTGGCCTGGGTTAAACAACTATGACAACTGCAACCAAAAAATAGCTGGGCATTGTAGTGGGCACCTGTAGTTCCAGCTACTTGGGACCCTGAGGCAAAGGAATCACTTAAGCTCAAGAGTTTGAGGTTGCTGTGAGCTGTGATGCCACAGCACTCTTCTGAGGGCTGAGGCTGACATAGTGAGACTCTGTCTCAAAAAAAAAAAAAAATTCATCTTTATTAATTTTGTCTAGAATGTGTATGTGAGATGTCCTGAATCAGAGACAGATTACTCTGTCATCACTTTGAGTCCATCATTGTACTGCTATTTAGCCTCCATTGTTTCTGATGAGAAATCGGCTATTAACTTTATTAGGATTCCCTTGTATGTGTTATATTTTTCTCTTGCCATTTAAAGATTTTTTGTAAGGCCAGCTGAGATGGCTAATGCCTATAATCCTAGCACTCCAGGAGGTCAAGATGGGCTGATTGCCTGAGCTCAGGAGTTCCAGACCAGCCAAAGCAAGAGTGAGACCCTGTCTCTACTAAATACAGAAAAACCAAGCAGGTGTGGTGGCACACTCTGTAGTCCTAGCTACTTGAGGCTGAGGCAAGAGGGTCGCTTGAGCCCAAAAAGTTTTAGATTGCCATGAGCTATGAAAACACCACAGTACTCTACCTAGGATGACAGACTGAGACTGTTTCAAAAAAAGATTTTTTTGTCAAAAAGATTTTTAGTCTTTGTCTTTCATAATTTTTACTCTGATGTATCTGTGTGTAGTATCAGCCTACTTGATGTTCTTTGAGTTTCTTTGATGTGTAGATAATGGTTTTCAGCCAACATGGGCAACTTTTTAAAGTATTTTTTTCTGCTCTCTTCCCTTCCTTCTAACCTCCAGTATTCCTTTTCTTTTCTTTTCTTTTCTTTTTGAGTCAGAGTCTCGCTATGTTGCCCTTGGTAGAGTGCTGTGGCGTCACAGCTCACAGCAACCTCCAACTCTTGGGCTTAACCAATCCTCTTGCCTCAGCCTCCCAAGTAGCTGGGACTAAAGGCACCTGCCACTACACCCGGCTATTTTTTGTTGCAGTTGTCATTGTTTAGTTGGTCGGGGCTGGGCTAGAACCCACCAGCCTTGGTGTATGTGGCTGGCATCGGAACCACTGCGCCTATGGGTGCCGAGCCTATCCTCCAGTATTCCTTATTGCATTTAAGTCCTGCATTTCTCTGAGACTGTGTTTATTCTTCTTTATTTCTCTCTGTTCTCTGGATTACTTATTAATCTCTATTAATCTGTCTTCAGGTTCAATGATTCTTCTTTTGCTACTTCAGATCTACTCTTGAATTCTTCTGATTTTTTCATACTGGTTAATGTAAACCCCCCCCCCCCCCTTTAGCTTTATTACATGCATGCAGAAATCCAATGTAGTCTTCAACTCCAGAATTCAACTAAGCTTTTACATTTTTTTCTTCTTTGATATTCTCTACTTGATGAGACATTGTATTCACTTCTTCCTACGGTATGATTTCCTTTGGGTCTTTGAACATGTAATGGCTATTTTGAAGTCTTTAAGTGTAACAACTTGTCCCTCTCACAGGCAGTTTCTGTTGCCGGCTTTTCTCTCTGCATATAGGTCACATATTTCTAGTTCTATGCATGTCTTGCCATATTTTATTGAACACTGGACATTTTAGGTAATATATCATTGCAACTCTTTTTTTTTTTTTTTTTTTAAGACAGAGCCTCAAGCTGTCCCCCTGGGTAGAGTATTGTGGCATCACAGCTCACAGCAACCTCCAACTCCTGGGCTCAAGCGAGTTTCCTGCCTCTGCCTCCCAAGTAGCTGGGACCACAGGCGCCCGCCATAACACCTGGCTATTTTTTTGGTTGCAGCCATCATTGTTTGGCGGGCCCAGGCTGGATTCGAACCTGCCACCTTAGGTGGCTGGCGCCTTAGCCACTTGAGCCACAGGTGCCGAGCCATCTTTGCAACTCTTATTATTGATTCCTCTTTCCTCCTTCTGGAGTTTGTATTTGTTTTTGTGACTTGTCCATACCATTTTAGTGAAGTCTATTTCCTCTGGTGTTTGAAGCCCCTGAAACTGCTCAGAAGGCACAACCTTGGCTATGCACACTGTCACCCTCTGGTGGCTGTGGTTTTAGCAAGGCTCTCTTTGACTCACTCTTTCCTTGATCTCTGCCTAATTTGATATTGTACTACTGGTACCATGCTCGGTAGACTCTACCAATTATCGGCTGATCAATCCATTGTTTTTAACAGTGCCATGGGGCAAAATTGCACACAGCAGTCTGGTCCAGTTAAACTCTGGCTGGGGTAGTTTTTGAAATTTAGTCTTTGGGGATTCATTCTGACCCCTGGAGGGCTCCCTTATATTCTCAGCCTCCTGCTTCTGGGATAGGGGTTCTGTTCTATAGGTAGTTGGGTAGAGGGAGGGACCCCCAAATCTCTCCGTCACATACTCATCAGGAATTTAGTCCCTTGAGGTTTGAGTTGGAGGAGACTGAAAATGCTGGATGCTTGCCTCTCCTCCTGAGATATCATAACCCTTGATTGGCTGCTGAGGGAGAGGCAGTCCTGACTTCCTGACCATACTCTGTCTGGACTGGAACTTATGTTATGCTGAGCAAGAGGTGGGGGGTAAGTGAGGAAGAGAACAGATCATGGCTCAATTGCCACTGACTCTCACTATTACCAAATTTTAGATTTTCTT
>CAUYQV010148435.1:0-22429 GCA_963574575.1 Galagoides demidoff | reverse complement strand
GAGCCTCAAGCTATCCCCCTGGGTAGAGTGCCATGGCATCCCAGCTCATAGCAACCTCCAACTCCTGGGCTCAAGCGAGTCTCCTGCCTCCGCCTCCCAAGTAGCTGGGACCACAGGCGCCCGCCACAACGCCCAGCCATTTTTTGGTTGCAGCCATCATTATTGTTTGGTGGGCCTAGGCTGGGGATTCGAACCCGCCACCTTAGGTGTACGTGGCTGGCACCCTAGCCAATTGAGCCACAGGCGCCGAGCCAACATCACAGTTTTTTAAAAAATATATAGATGTCTGTGGCCTACCACAAACCTCTTGTATCACAATCTCAAGGAATGGGCTCTGAGCGTGTGAAGAAAGTTTTCCAGGTGTTTTGAATGAGCACCCTAATTAAGAACTGCTGCTATAGATTATTTTTAATTGAAATGAAGGACAAAGGAAAAAAAACCCCAAACCCTAAATCCAAGTGTTCACTGATAGTCTGCTCTGAACTTAGCATGGGGACCCAAGGGAGGAAAGGCAAGCCTTTGATGAAGACCCTCGGCTCCCTTTATGAATGTGTCAAATGGCCTTTTCCTAGCATCCATCCTTCTTTTGTGGATTGAACTTTTACCACCTTCCCTTTAGCTCTGCCTCTACTTGATCAGATAAATTTAAAAGTATGCCAAAAAATGAGAACATTAATGACATCAGAGCCCTAAACATCTTGTTGATGTCCTAATTTGGTTCAGGATCCAGCATGTTACTTAGCAAACTGTGAGTACTCATCCAATAGCTATAAAGAATGACACAGTCTAGTCAAGAGACAAGAAAAGCCCAAACTAAGATTGAAAAGCCTTGGCTCCTTCAAAAAGAACTTGCTAAGCTAATGAGTAACAAAGAGCAGAATGTGGAACAACTACAAAAAACTACGTCCTTTCTTTCTACTCTCTCTTACAAATTATTACAAATGCTTTGGTTCCAGATAATATGCATCAATATAATAAACATACAAATGTTTTAGGGGCTATTCCTCAACCCCCAAAATTAAAACACTGATAGGTATATCAGAAACTTCAGGCTGAGACTTGGAGAGTTCATCTTGCTTTGATTTCATATCTGAAGGTACAAAATGTGATGAAAATTACACAAGATTTTGATTCTGTTCTCCAAGCTGGTTCAGCTAACAATAATAAAAATTACACAAGACCACCTGTAATCCCAGGACTATGGAAGGCTGAGGTGGGCGGGTCACCTAAGCTCACAGGTTCGAGACCAGTCTGAGCAAGAGTGAGTCCCTGTGTCTAATAATTGCCGGGCATTGGGGCAGGCACCTATAGTCCTAGCTACTCGGGAGGCTGAGGCAAGAGAATCGCTTGAGCCCAAGAGTCTGAGTTTGCTGTGAGCTGTGAAGCCATGGCACTCTACCAAGGGCAACAAAGTGAGACTCTGTCTCAAAAAAAAAAAAAATTACACAAGACCACCTGATACTTTCCCCAACCCCTATTTTGAAAGAAAAACCATCCTCCCTAAAGGAAAGAGTCTGCAGAAACACACTCCTCATAAAAGCTATGGGAAATTAAAACTAATAACTTGCATTGTACCATGTTGCACAGATGTAGCATCTGAGGTAGCTAAACACAGACTGATTTTATTCTTTGCCCACACCTGATGTGTGCTGTTTGGGGTTGTTATAGTACCTAAAAAATATATGCTGGTCACATGGCTTATACCTGTATTGGAAGTCTGAGGCAAGAAGATTGCTTGAAGCCAGGAGTTTGAGACCAGCGTGGACAACATAGCAAGACCCCATTTCTACAAAAGTAAAAAACATTAGCCAGGTGTGGTGACATGCACCTCTCATCCCAGCTACTTGGAAAGCTGAGGCAAGAGGATCCCTTGAGGCCTGCAGTTCAAGGCTGCAATGAGCTATGAATGTATCATTGCTCTCCAGCTTAGCAAGTGAGTGAAAGAGACCCTGTCTTAAAAAAAATAAAATAAAAACATATACAATATAGTGTTGTGGTCCAATACTTTGAAATACGTTCACATCTTTTGGTTTATCTCCTTCTCTAGAATATAGCCCAGGAAGGCTGAAACTTTGTCTTACTCATTGCTATCTCCCGAGAGCCACACAGAGAGAGGCTGTGTGTTAATATATGACATACAGGAGACACTCAATATATACCTGAACAAATAAATTCTATAATATTATTCCCTTAAATGTCGTGGGATTTTATGAAGACTATACCTGGCACTAACATGCTTTACTATTCAACCTGTATCGATAATATTTGATGAATAAGTGAATATTTACTGCTCTTATAAATAATTTGTTATTTGCTGTTTTCCAATTTTCACATCACATAAATTTTTAAAAGCTAAAGAAAAGGTCAGTGAATAGAAGAGTAACAAACTCTTGCATGAAGGGCTGTCCGGCTACACCACATAACAGAAGGTGCACCAGGGTGGAAGAATAGGAGCAGTTTGAATTGTAAGCACTTACCTCAAGTTCATTCTCATCAAAAATAGCCAACAGGTTCTCAGGGACCAACTCATTCAGGCCTGAAACAAAGTAGCCAAGTTAAAGCCAGGCCACACCACTTAAAAATACAGGTATTTTAATTTTGAGGACAAGAGTAGACAGGATCCTACCTTTTAGGAAATGTTCCACTTCCTCTTTCACTTGACTGGCCAGCCGATACTGCGCCAGCAAATTTAAATAGAAGATTTTATTTGCATTGGTTACTGGGGTTTGGGCTCCACCAGTCATGAGTTCTACAACCTGAAATAGGACACAAAAGACACAGAGAGGCTGTGGATGGAATTTTATAAGATGATATCTGCTTGGTGTGTTCTACAAACACAACGTTACTGACTCCATCAGTGCCAATCACAAATTTCTGCTGTGCATTCAGCTTTCTAACCCAGTTGCTTTCAGTTAGTTACTAAGCTTTAGGGTTCCTACCACCATTGCCATATTCTACCAGCTACTATTTCCAAAATGGGTGAGATTTTCCGCTGACCCGATTAAGTAGTGGTGATGCGACAGGACTAGGTTATGATTCTTCACTAGTATTATTTTAATCCAAACGATCCAAAATTAATCTACTACTGACTTCTTCTCTGAGCAAGTGAGAGTAAACAGTCAGTAGTGAAGCAGTCTTCTTATGGCTCAGAAATTCTAGGTGGGAACAGTTGTTCCCCTCACTCTTCTATCCCTAATGTTTGCCAAAAGGAAGAGCCACAGCTTAAAACTTGGAGATAGTAGATTCTCATCCCAATCCTGATAGCTAACTTGCTACAGACCTTCAGTCACTTAGCTATTTGAGCCTCCAATTTTCCTATCTGCAAAGAAAAAGCTGAACAAGCTCTATGATCCTCAAATAGAATTGGCTTTCCTTAATAACTGGTAAAGCAACTTGGAGGGAACCCTGAGGCACAGTTTAAAAACGCCATGCTGAAAATCTATATACAGTGACCAAGGTTGTTTCCATAGGTGAGTGAAGTTATAGGACCAGATTTTAAGATCCTCATGACAGGCTCAGCACCTGTAGCTCAGCAGCTAGAGCGCCAGCCACATACACAGGAGCTGGCAGGTTCGAACCCAGCCTGGGCCTGCCAAACAATGACAACTACAACCAAAAAATGGCCAGGCGTTGTGGCGGACACCTGTAGTCCCAGCTACTTGGGAGGCTGAGGCAAGAGAATCACTTAAACCCAAGAGTTTGAAGTTGCTATGAGCTGCGACGCCACAGCACTCTACCAAGGATGACATAGTGAGACTCTATCTCAAAAAAAAAAAAAAAATCCTGACAGCATGGTAGGAATGGCATGTTAGTCTACCACAGGGATTCTCAATGGATCTAAAAATGTAAAACTTTTTTTTATTATACTTAGATACAATTCTGGATTTTTTTATTTATGTATTTATTATTGAAACAGAGTCTCATTTTGTCACCCTCAGTAGAGTGTTGTGGCAGCATAGCTCATAGCAACCTCAATCTCTTGGGCTCCAGTTATTCTCTTGCCTCAGCCTCCCAAGTAGCAGGAACGACAGGTGCCTGCCACAACGCCCGGCTATCTCTTTTTTTTTTAAGAGACAGGGTCTCACTCTTGCTCAGGCTGGTCTTGAACTCCTGAGCTCAGGCAATCCACCTGCCTTGGCCTCCCAGAGTGCTAGGATTATAGGCCTAAGCCACTGAGCTCTGCCTAACAATTCTGGATTTTGATTTTATGTGACTGAGCATTTCTATCTAGTAGCCCAAGAAATAAATTTAGTATTTAGTATTTACCAAGTAAGATTTAGTATTCACATTAACCTCAATTAAAATGAGCACTCCCTTGGGACTAAGGATTCTAATCAGTATTCTACCAACTCTCACTGGCTTATAAGGCAGACAGTTGGGATTCCCATAACTTTCAGAAGGGATATCTGATTATTACTAGAGTTGTACCAGTGGTCACAATTTTCAATCACTGCTATTTTGCTCTTAATTCTATATTACTGTAACTTTAGCTTCATCATTATTATTTGATACTGTTTAACCCCACAATGTAAACAGAAGCACATTTGCATGAGAAGTATCTCTGAACAATAATATTCTAATAAAACATTTTGAAATGCATAGGCATTGTGTTAAAATAGAAATCATCTATATCACCACTGCTACTGTTGATCTAGACACTGCCATATCTGCTAGTATAGTGACATTTCATTATTACTCCATTCCTTTTTGACTGGAGTAGAAATGAGTGGGCTAGATGGGCACATGTGTTTTTTGCTTCACTCAAATAGGCTGAGATCATAAAGTGTGGGATGCAATGCCCTAAAGGGATGCTGCCCAATATGGCATTTGGTAGTCAAGTGCAGTCATTTAAATTTAAAATAATTAAAGTAAGATAAAATGAAAAATTCAGTTATTGGTCACATCAGCCACATTTTGGGGTACTTAACAGCAAACACAAATACAGAACATTTCCAGTATTATATTAAGTTCTATTAGACAGTGCTGCTCTAGAGAAAGCTGGAGAATATGAGACCCACAGCATTTGGTCCACTTTCTCACCTTATCTAATTGACCTGATTTGTTATATTTCTCTTCTGCAAAGACCAGCTCCATCTCACTCATGTCATTGTTGAGGATAAAACAAACTTTAGATTTGTAGAATTCTGGGTCATCTGTTTCAAAGTACTGGGGAAACAGAAAGATACAGAATAGAATATGAACTCTCTTGCCCAGAAATGAAATTTGTAACTGCTTGGAACCACATTTTCTTCTACCTTAAGATTAAAAACTCAGGTGAAGAGATTCCAGACTTAATGGCCAAGGGACCTTAGTAGAAAATGCACACTCAAGACGTTACCTTGTAATGCATACGCAGTCCTATGATTTGGGCCAGGAAAGAACGGGTGAAGCGAGCTCGAACCAACTGCTTGTAGGCTCCTCCTAGAGAGGACTCATAAAGACACTTGCCAACAAGCCGCCCTGCAAACTCATACATCTTCAGACGCAGGTGAGCAGGGCGATTAGGGTTGGGATGCACCTATCCAAGAAAAAAATTGAAAGGTCCAGGGCCATTTTCCTTTAAGCCTAGTTTTACAAAAGACCCTCCCTCCCAACTCCAGGCCAAGGAAGTAAGAATTTCAGTGTAAGAATCAAATAGCCTATCCAATGACATTAGTCTTTTGGTAGCCACCATAGAATAATTTGAAGTGATTGGAGGATAAAGGGCAAAGATGAACTTCTGTTAAGTAGAAGAATCTTATATATTAAGTTTGTGGTCCCTGGCTGAGTATGGAATTTAATTAGTGGATAATGTGATACCTTTTCCGTAAACCAGAACTTCTTTCAGCTAGTCTACTTCTCTACTTCTAATACCTCTACATAGTCAAAGATGTACTACAGAAATCAATTGCTTCAGCTATGTTTCCAGAAAGTGGCTTAATTAGTTGATTAGCCATTACACTATAATGCTTCTTAGTCACATTCATCTATCTTCATTTTCTCTTATTTTACAGATGAAGTAAGGGAAAGAGGAGGGAGGTAATCTGATTAGCTCAAATTAAGAAAAGTTTCATAAATTCAAACCTTTGTTAGCCTACCCATTATAACATAATCCCTATAATCCCCATTTCCACCCACTCAAGGGGAAGTCATAGACTCACTAATGCTTGGTTGTTGTCACTGAACCGGGTGAAGAGCTGATTGGTGGTGTCAAATAAGGCTTTGCAGATTAGCTCAAACCATTCTCGCCGAGGTCCTCCCCAGTCCAGAGCTGAAAGTACAGTGAGAATTAAACATGACTCTGGCCTACCTCCTATCACTTTTGTTCATTTAGTCATCATTTGACACTCTCCATATTCCCTCCATTCCACTAACTTAATGTTTCCCCATTGCCACTCACCCAAACTGTGGACTTTTTTTGAAATTCCACCCCTCTCTGTAGGATTAAATGTATTTTGATGACTAAGCTAATGCCCTCTAGTGTGGAAACACAGATCAGAAATCCCAGGAAATGGCTAATTCTCTCAAAGTAATCAAAATTACTTTGCCCTTCTGGTTCAAACTCTTAGGAGTCCTCCCTCTAAGTCCCCACATGTCTGCTCTACAAGCTCCTTCATGCCAGCTGGTCAGATAACACTCTCCTTTTGTCTTGATTCATGGTTTCTTTTTCCCTTAGAAAAAGATATTGAGTTTGGGGGGGACATAGAGAGCAGTGGGAAGGGAGGGAGGGTTTTTTTTTTTTTTATGGAAAAGGAGTAAGAGAGAGGGTGAGAGTGGGGAAGAGAGTTAAAAAGATGAATATACAAAGTAAATTTCAAAACTGACCTTCTTCATCCTGGAAAACCACTTCAAAGTTTTTGCTCCAATCTGAGATAGAGAAATTCCGAGTGGCTTTCAGAGACTGAAAGGAAGAGAACTGTCAGAATACTAGCTGACATCCCTTAGATATTAAAGAAAAAAACACACGAGCATTGCCATTGTCTGTTGAATTAACCGCTACCATTTGGAAGAGATAGATTATTCATAGATAAGCTTTAATAATGTCATCTTATATCTAAAATACACTTAGCTCCAAAAGAAATTTAAAGTTTTAAAAATAATCTGATTTGCCTTTACACCATCATTTGTTGGAAAGTTGAAGCTGTTTGTTCTTTTTTTCCTTAATAACTCTTATTTTATTAATGAAAAAACTTTCACATAAAGAAGTAAAAAGTGGCTCAAGTCAGTAAACTATGAGAAAACTAAGGAGTTCTGGTTTTCAGCAAAATATAGTCTATCCACTAGACATCTTCATCCACAAGGCTAGGTTCAGACAGGGAGCCATGCCACACAGAGAATGTGGCTGAGAAAAGGGGTTTCCAGTCACACCTACCAGAGCCAAAGATCACAAACACTTTCTGGACAGGGCCCAACCCTTCTCATTCTCAGGGAATGTAGGAAGTACGCCAGTGTCTGTGCAGTGGAGACAGACACACATCAGGTGTTCCTTTTCCATCAGACCAAAGTGACAACAAAAATCATTTCCTTTTAATCCAACAAGAGCTCTTCTATTCCAGGGATTCAATAACAAGAACTTTCTTCTGTAACCACTACTTACACCTGCCCTGCATAAGAGTTCCACGAGACTGTTCAGGAACAAGTTTGGTAAATTTGAAAGCCAATGTGTCAACCAATCTCTTCCCTAAACAACATATCTTCAACAAATCTGCCCTAAACACGTAGTATTATAATAGTCTTTTACAGATATATTTAAAGAGAGAAATTTAGGTTTCATAAAAAAGATAAGCTGCAGAACATGACCAAATGCTAGAGGCTCTTAGGTGGAAAACTTTGGCATCTGCTGACAGAAATGGAAATCTACCCACCGATTCCAGTAAGGCATGTCTGCTGACCTTCAGGGTGACTTTGGAATGTGGTCTTTTCATATGTACCTGCCGAAGCTCTCGCTGGAAAAAGTTCACCTTGTCCTGAAAGGTCTCAGAGCCTCCTGAAGAGCAGCAAGATCCATCATGATTACTGCCTCATTACAAGACATCTATGGAGTCCCACTTTCATACCCAGGGTGGCTCAGGTCACTTCCCCATCAGAATCCCTGTTCAACCTCACCTATATTCTTATGGAGGGAGCAGATGAAAGTGGCGGCTAGAATGTTCCTCTCCTTACAACTGAGCTCCACAGGAGGCTGAATGCCATCATCTACTACCAATGTGAGGAGTTTATGGACAGGGTCAGGGCCAAGGTAGGAAAACTAGCAAAGAAAAAAAAAAAAAAGAGTTATTCTATAACCCCTCAAACCCAGCAAAACTCTCCACATCCCTACCCTTCTGTGCCAATCAATAAAAACAAGTAAGCCTGTTTTTTCTCCAAGTGAGTACCTACCAGGGATACATCTCCTTTTATTTTACCTCAGTACTCTATAATTCAAATTGTAAGTTATTTCAGTCACAGGGACTGCCTTTAGTGAGGATCACAGGCAACACTACAGACCTTCCAACAGAACATCTGGGAAGAGGAAGAATAGAAGAATAGCAAGGAATGACTACTCCAAACTGGCTTGAGGAAAATGATTTTCATAAAATGACATATTCAAGCCTTTGTTTTGATTTCTAGCAAAAGTTTAGATTTCAAAAGCTCAGAAAAGTTAAGAAAACCATTTATTTTTAATATACAAGAAAGTTGTTTCTAAAAGAGTTACCTTCAGCACAGTGGGAGACCACAGCTGGGTCAGAGTTACCACTAGGCTTTCTATTAAGTTAGTCTGGGAAACAGAGAATAGCTATTGAAGTATTCTGAGTTGCTACCAATTCCTGTTTCTGTAGGCACGTGCCCTTCTAGAATTTATATATTCTTCATGCCACTTAGTGAGGAAAAAACCACCCCTTTTTTAACAGGCAATGAATCCTGTATGCACAGTGAGAATTTCCAGAAATACCAAAGCCTTTCTGGAGAAAAAGAAAAGGCTGACACATTCCAGAATTGAAGCCTGTGTAAGGTTCCACTTACTTTTGTTCCTGGGCATACTCGGAAGGTGTAAAGGCGCCAGGGGATGATTTTCAGGTAGAACTCCTTCACTGAGAATTGCTGGAGGACCAACATACAGAACAGGAAGTGAATGGTAAGTAAGATGGCTCTATTTGGGTATTAGAATTCAAATATGATAGTTCCGATTTACATATCTCATGATAACCCTTTTCCTCCATAGACAAAAATGAGGATTAGTCAATACTAAAATCAAATAAATATGCCAACTACATCTTTTAAAAGGCAAATTAAACCTACTACTCTGACAATGCCATTTCACATAGAGAAACCTCATAATCTTAATACTCAAGTCTTACTACAATTTCTCAATATCTGAGATCAGGTTTTCACTTTATGGGTAGAAATTGCACCTAATAGCAATCAAAATCTCCTACTCAACCAGATGCTGCTCAGATTGACTTCTTCCGACTCAGTGGAAAGAGGCTACCTACCAGCAGCCCATACCCACAGCTTTACTCCTATTTTAATGGTACTAAGGATGTGCCAGGGGAGGAAAGGTAGAAAGACGGGTGGGGGGCAGTGGACTCAGGGTGGAAGGGATCTCACACAAAAAAGTTCATAAACACCTCATATAAGAATGAAGAGGAGTTTTGGCTCGGCACCTGTAGTTCAGCGGCTGGAGTGCCAGACACATGCAGCGGAGCTGGCTGGTTCGAATCCAGCCCAGGCCTGCCAAACAACAATCACAACTGTAGCCAGAGCAGCCAGGCAATGTGGCGGGCACCTATAGTCCCAGCTGCTTGGGAGGCTGAGGTAAGAGAATCGCTTAAGCCCAGGAGTTGGAGGTTGCTGGGAACTGTGATGCTGCAACACTTTACCCAGGGTAACAGCCTGAGACTCTGCCTCAAAATAAAATAAAATAAAATAAAATAAAGAAGAGTCTCCTTATGCCATTTACAAAAGAGGAAAAGACAACACAATAATTTTCAAACCTTAAAAAAAAATCCTTTTATCTCAATGTGCAGCAGGTCAGATTCTTTTTTCTTGATTTTAAATTACTTCAGTAAGGAAATGCCAAACACATAATAATGAAGAGAAAACAATACAATGAACCCATCACAGGTCAAGAATTATCAACTTTAGGCAGCACCTATGGCTCAAAGGAGTAGGGCACTGGCCCCATATGCCAGAGGTGGTGGGTTCAAACCCAGCCCTGGCCAAAAACTGCAAAAAAAAAAAAAAACCCAAACAAATAAGAATTATCAACTTGGTTCAGCGCCTGAAGCTCAAGCGTCTAAGGCGCCAGCCACATATACCAGAGCTGGCAAGTTCGAATCCAGCCCGGTCCTGCCAAACAATGACAACTACAACCAAAAAATAGCCGGGTGTTGTGGTGGGAGCCTGTAGTCCCAGCTATTTAGGAAGCTAAGGCAAGAGACTCGCTTAAGCCCAGGAGTTGGAGGTTACTGTGAGCTGTGATGTCATAGCACTCTACCTAGGGCGACAGCTTCAGGCTCTGTCTAAAAAAAAAAAAAAAAAGAATTATCAACTTATAGCCAATTTTGTTTCATTTATCCACCCCACCCATTTCCCTCATTCCCATTCCACCCAGCCTAAATTAAGGCTAGATGTTTCTTTTTTTTTTTGAGACAATCTCACTACTCTGTCTCCCTGGGTAGAGGACCGTGGGATCATCGTTGCTCATAGCAATCTCAAACTCCTGGGTTGAAGAGATCTTCTTGCCTCAGCCTCCTGAGTAGCTGGGACTCCAGGCATGTGCCACAATACCCAGCTACTTTTTCTATTTTTAGTAGAGATGAGCAAGATCTCACTCTTGCTCAGGCTGGTCTCAAGCTCCTGAGCTAGAGCAATCCACTTGTCTTGGCCTCCCAGACTGCTAGGATTATAGGAGAAAGCCAGGGCTTTTTTTTTTTTTTTGAGAGAATGCGTCTCACTGTGTAGCCCTTGGTAGAGTGCCATAGTGTCACAGCTCACGGCAATCTCAAATTCTTGGGCTTAAGCGATTCTCCTGCCTCTGCCTCCCAAGTAGCTGGGACTATAGGTGCCTGCTACAATGCCCGGCTATTATTTTGTTGTTGTTGTAGTTGTCATTGTTGTTTAGCAGGCCCGGGCTGGGTTTGAATCCACCACCCCAGTGTATGTGGCCAGCACCCTAACCACTAGCTACAGGCACAGAGCCCCAAGCTAGACATTTTTAATGAAGAATGATACAATAGCAAAGTGTGCTGAAGTAGAACAAAATTAGAACTCGGTTTTGGTTATGAGATTAAAGGGGTGTGTAATGAGATGTTTCAACAGAATCTCATTTTTATGAGGACTGAATGAATAAGAAAATACAAATATTAAAAACTTCTAACACAAAGCTCCTCTTAACTCAGGGGCTTGGGAAGTTCACCTTTTTTCTCTGACAAAATGTCTTTATTCTTGTAGCCTCATAGTGACATCCATTATAGTGGTTTCATGAGTCAAAGAATGAAAGATCAAATTGTTTCAGTATAGCACAAGGAGCCAACCGTGATTTTTTATATCAGTGAGAAGTTTTTAAGGACTTTAAGTAGCTTTCTACACAACTCTAAGAGCCCTGCCTTGAAAAAATCTTCCAGAACCAAAGGATGGAATGACACAGGTGCTCTAAAGCAAAAAGGCACACAGATTATTTAAATGGAGATTAAATCTCATCAAAACCAAATTTCCAGCAGGGTAAGTGGCATAATCTTCTGCTTAACTTAGTGTTCCAGAAACCTTACAAGTCAACATCTTGCTCTGATAGTTAGACTGCTAGTTTGTGGTTTCTGTTACCAAACACCAATCACATACAGGCTCAGGCAAAGGGATTTTAAGGCAAAAAGGGGAGCTCCAACCTTTGGTGACACATAGCAATACACCTTCTTCGGTTTCTTCACTTTCTCGGGAGTGTGGCACTCAGAGGGCGAATCTTCATCTTCCTCCTCTATAGCTGTGGAGGGTCGACGCTGGGAAGAGCTCATGTGCATGGGTGGAAGGTGCCAAGGAGTGCTGGTACAGTTGGTATTATAAAGATAAGCTTCAAAGTAAATGCTCACACCTGAGGTGGACACATTGCGTTCGACAATATTCTTCTCGTTCTCTGAAGTATAAGGAATAAGGTTTAAAGTAGGAGTCAGGGGAGAAAATAAATTGCTTATCAATAGTCCTTTGGACCATAGGAACTGAGACAACCATGGCTCAAATAACAAATGGGTGTGAGGTCATGCAAAAACTGACCAGGAAATAGGACTAATCACATCTTTTCTTTCAACTCACCACTTAGAACAATAATGTCAAATTCGCCATTGTTGATTGGCTGATTTTGATATGAAATGCAGGCATGGAAGCAGCCACGAGAATGCAGCGTGAGTCTCAAAAACACCTGGCAAGTCTGCTTGTTGGACGTAACTGACTTCTCAAATGAGACACCAGTACTCTCTTCTTCTTGAGGGCCAAGCTGCAGTAAGAAAACAAAGCATTACTTAACATATAACATTTTCCCTACTTACAAGACAATTTACTCTTTTTTTTTCTTTTTTTCCTTTTTGTTGCAGTTTGGCCAGGGTCGGGTTAAACCCACCACCCTTGGCACATGGGACTGGCGCCCTACCCACTAAGCCACAGGCGCTGCCCAAGACAATTTACTCTTTACTAAGAACTTCCCTACCTATGATCCAATCTAAGTCTCATAATTCCTAATAAGACAGGTATTGTCAGATGAAGATATAGGCAGCACACAAGACTGGGACGAGAAGACAAGAGATGGAAATAATAAATGAGAAGGGGTGAGAACAACAGAGAAAAGAGCCTTCTCTTCATAGTACACAGAGAAGGGAGGCTGCTTACCTCATGAATGGACAGACTGTAATTGTGCTCATCTCTCAAAGATGTGGAATTGTTGGTAGGGTTGTCATACTCATCTCGGGGCACTATTTGTAGAGTGTGTGGCTGCCCACAGGTCAACACAAGAGTCGAAAAATGGCACACAATTTTGGTCTTGGAAGGAACCACCATTCCTGGAATAAAGACAATAGAATCTAACATTTAGAGAGGTATTTTTCTTTGGGGTGGGGATGGCACACATTTTGTGGGACATAAAAATAAGAGATACTCTACCTAATGAAATCAAATATTTTGACCTGATTTTTTTTGTACCCTCACATTAACCTGAAATAAATTTACTTTAAAAAAAAAATAGAGAGGTGTTCTTTGGAGCACAAAGATCTCCTCAATGACTGCTGAGGGGCTGGATCCCTAGATATTTATTTAAGAATAAATAATACTATTTAATAGTCAGACAAAAGAGGGGGAAAGGAATAGAAAAATTAACTCAAATGAACTCTTGAAGCTCATTTTTATAAATGAGCCATTGTAAGCATTAAACAAAATGAGTAAAGAACTTGGAGGAAATAGAAACAAGAGTTACAGATATGATGTCTAGAGTTCCACTGGGAACCTATGAGTAAGGTGGGTCTTAAAAATAAGGGCTGAATGACTTAAAAAAAAAAAAAAAAGACCCACCATGAAATACTTAGCTGCAAATCTAATGTACAAGACTTATATTTTGAAAACTACAAAACACTAACGAAAGCAACAAAAAAGATCTAAATAAATGGAGCAACATGTCATATTTATGGAAGACTCAATATAATACAGATGTCAATTTTCCTCAAACTGACATGCAGATTTAAAACAATTCTTATTAAATATCAGCAGGACTTTATAGTTTTAGACAGGATTATTCTAAAAATTATAGGAAAGGCAAAAGAACTAGAATAGTTAAAAAAAAATTTTTTTTTTGGAGACCTAATCTAATTCTGTCACCCTGGGTAGATTGCCATGGTGTCATCCTAGTTCAAAGCAACCTCAAACTCCTAGGCTCAAGTGATCCTTTTGTCTCAGCCTTCTGAGTAGCTGGGACTACAGGCATGCACCACCACGCCTGGCTAGTGCTGGAACAATTTTGAAAAAGAAGAATAAAGTATAAAGAGGCCGATTTACCAATTATAAGACATACCATGTATCTTACAAGATTTATTATAAGAGCTATAGTAACCAATTGTCCATTAGTAATGGTAGAGGGGACATACATAAATAAATGAACAGAACAGAACATCCAGAAGTAGATCCCCAGGCTCGGCACCTGTGGCTCAAGTGGCTAAGGCGCCAGCCACATACACCTAAAGTGGTGGGTTGGAATATAGCCTGGGCCTGCCAAAACAACAATGACGGCTGCAACCAAAAAAAAAAAAAAAAAATAGCCGGGCATTGTGGCGGGTGCCTGTGGTCCCAGCTACTCGGGAGGCTGAGGCAAGAGACTCGCTTGAGCCCAGGAATTGGAGGTTCCTGTGAGCTGTGATGCCACAGCACTCTACCCAGGGTGACAGCTTGAGGCTCTGTCTCAAAAAAAAAAAAAAAAAAAGTAGATCCCCAGAAATAGACTCCTACAAATATGCCCAACTGATGTTTGACAAAGATACAAAAGCAACATAACGGAGGAAAGATAACCCTTTCAACAAATGGTGGTGGAGCAACTAGACATCAATAAGCAAAAAAAGGCCGGGCACGGTGGCTCACACCTGTAATCCCAACACTTGGGAGGCCAAGGTGGATGGGTACATTGCCTGAGCTTACAGATTCAAGACCAGCCTGAGCCATAGAGAGACCTCATCTCTAAAAATAGCTGAGCATTGTGGTGGGCGCCTGTAGTCCCAGCTACATGGGAGGCTGAGGCAGGAGAATCACCTAAGCCCAGGAGTTGGAGGTTGCTGTGAGCTGTGATGCCACAGCACTCTACCAAGGGTGACAAAGTGAGACTCTGTCTCAAAAAAAAAGAAAACTTCCCCCATATCTCACAAAAATTAACTACAAATGAATCATGACCTTAAATTATAAAATGTAAACTATAAAACTTTAAGAAAAAAAAGACAGAAGAGAAAATCTGCAGAATCAGGGACCAGTCAAAGAGTTCTTAGACACCAAATGAATGACCATAAAAAAAAAAAAAAAGCACCCTTGAGGCCAGGAGTTTGAGACCAGCCTGAGCAAGAATGAGACCCTGTCTATACCAAAAAAAGAAAAAATTAGCCAGGCATGGTGGCATACACCTATAGACCACAGCTACTTGGGAAGCTGAGGTAGGAGGATCACTACCTCCAAGGAGTTTGAATCCAGGAGTTTGAGGTTGCCGTGAACTACAATGATGCCTCCACACTCTACCTGAGGTGACAGAGTGAGACTCTGACTCAAAAAAAAAAAAAGAAAAAAAAATTAATAAATTGGATTTCATCAAAATTAAAAATGTTTGCTCCATGAAAGACTCTGCTAAAAAGATAAAAAGAAAAGCTACAAATAGGGAGAAAATATTTTCAGGCCACATATTTAACAAGTATTACCAAGTAGAATATACAAACAGCTCTCAACTCTTCTCTGTGTAAAAAAAATAAAAGTTCCAATTAGGAAATGGTCAAAAAACATTAAGAAATATTTTACCAAAGTGGATATATAGATGGCAGGCAAATAAGCACATGAAAAGATGTTCAACATTGGCTTCATGTCTGTAGCACAGTGGTTACAGTGCCAGCCACATACACCGAGGCCGGCAGGTTTGAACTCAGCCTGGGCCAGCTAGGACAGCAACTGCAACAAAAACAGCCAGGCATTATGGCAGGTGCCTACAGTCCCAGCTGCTAGGGAGGCTGAGGCGAGAGAATCACTTAAGCCCAAAAGTTTGAGGTTGCTGTGAGCTGTGACGCCACAGTAGTCTACCAAGGGCAACAAACAATAAGACTTTGCCTCAAAAAAAAAAAAAACAAAAACCAATATATATGTAAATAAATAATATGTTCAATATCATTAATCATTTGAGAAGTACAAATTAAAAGCACAATGAGATACCACTATACACTTATCAGAATGGCTAAAATAAAAAATGATGACAATATTAAATGTTGTCAAGGATATGAAGATACTGGACCATTCATACATTGCTGGTGGGAACGTAAAATGCTACAGCTGCTCTGGAAAAGAGTTTGGCAATTTAAATTAAGCATGCAACTTTCATATGTCTCAGCAATTGTACTCCTGCATTTCTACCAGAGAAATGAAAATTTATATTCACACAGAACCTGTACATGTATTCACAACAGCCAAAAACAAACCAGATGTCCTTCAGTGAGTGAATAGTAAACTGTGGTACATTCACACCGTGGAATACAGGTTTAGCATCTCTAATACAAAAATCTGCCATCTAAAGTGTTCTAAAATCCCAAACTTTTTATTTATTTATTTATTTTTTGAAACAGAGTCTCACTATGTTGCCCTGGGTAGAGTGCCATGGCGTCACAACTCACAGCAACCTCAAACTCTTGGGCTTAACCGATTCTCTTGCCTCAGCCTCCCAAGTAGCTGGGACAACAGGGGTCCGCTGCAATGCCCGGCTACTTTTTGTTATTGTTGTCATTGTTGTTTAACAATGGTGGTTTGAACCCACTAGCCCTGGTGCATGTGGCCAGCACCCTAACCACTGAACTATGGGCACCAAGCCCAAAATCCCAAACTTTTTGAGTGTCAACATGACACTTATTGGAGCATTCAGACTTTGGATTTTCAGATTTGAAATGCTCAACTGGTGAGTAAAATGCAAATATTCCAAAAACACTTCTGGTTCCAAGCATTCCAGATGAGGGATACTCAACCTGTACCATCAATAAGAAGGAACCAACTACTGATACATTGAATAAACTGGATTATTCTCCAGAAAATTATGCTAAGTAAAAAAAGTCAGTCCCAAAAGGTTACATACTATATGATTCTACTTATATAATTTTCTTCAAATGACAAAATTATAGAAATGAAGAATAGATTAGAGGGTTGCCAGGGGTTAAGAAACAGGTACTGCAGGAGGTAAAAAGGCAATATGAGGGATCCTTGTGTTGATGGAAAATGCTCTGTATTTTGACCATATCATTGTTAATAACTAGGTTATTACTGTTTGTTGGTTTTTTTTTTTTTTTGAGACATAGTCTCACTCTGCTGCCCAGGCTAGCATGCAGTAGCATCATCATAGTTCACTGCAACCTGAAACACCAGAGTTCAAGTGATACTCCTGCCTCAGTCTCCCAAGTTGCAGGGACTACAGGTGCACACTACAATGCTCAACTAATTTTTCTATTTTTAGTAGAGATGGCTCAGGCTGGCCTTGAACTCCTGAGCTCAAGGGAGCCTCCCACCTTGGCCTCCCAGAGTGGTAGCATAACAGGTATAAGCCACTGTACCTAGCCCCAATAACTTGGTTATTATATTATACTACAGTTTTCTAAGATGTTACCACTGGGGGAAACTGGGTAAAGGGTATACCAGATCTCTGTATTATTTCTCACAACAGCATGTGAATATATAATTATCACATTTTTTATTTTTTAAAAATAAAAAATATAAAAAACTTTTTTTAAAAAAAATAAAAGGGCTGATACATTATAAGAATATGAACTGCTCTCCATTGGGGGCAAGGAGGTGAGGTGATGACAATTTATGGGGACAAGAGTCTCTGAATTAAGCATTCAAGGAAAGGAAGCGATACATGGGGAAAGAGATGGCTTGGGAGCCACTTTGTCCACAGCTTTCCTTTGCTGTAAAAGAAAGAAAACAGAACTAATGAAGCAAAGATACACAAATCTTCTTAAAGCCCTACTCACTAGGTTTAACTCCAAAAGCTGCCCAAGGTCTTACCACTTCTATGTATATCAAACCACCAATTACCTAACTATGCCCTTGAAAGGAAGCCAGGCAGGGCACATAGGGCAGATAGGTTCTCAACACACTACACATGTAAGTTGCAGATCTGAGAACCAGAGACTATAACTTTAGACCTCAGTATTAGTGAGCATCTGTTATCTGGCACAAAGGAGATGAGAAGGGGAAAAGCAGAGATAACGGCCTCAGTTCTTAGATATCAGAAGCTTAAGCAGGCATTCTTTTTTTTTTTTTTTTTTGCAGTTTTTGGCCAGGGCTGGGTTTGAACCCTCTACCTTCGATATATAGGGCCAGTGTCCTACTCCTTTGAGCCACAGGCATCGCCCTTGAGCAGACATTCTTTAGAGACAAAACACTTATTGGAAGCAATAGTGAGATTAGGGTCAAGGTGCTTTTAGTTTCAAAAACCAGAAGGACGTATCTTTTGTCTATTCTGGCACCCTTATCTCTTAAGAACTTCCTGGGTTGATGAGTCAGCAATTCTACTTACAGAGAAATAAAAACATATGTCTACACACACAAAAGCTGGTACACAAATGTTTTTAGCAGGGTTATTTATAGTAGCCAAAAGGAGCAACAACCTAAATGTCTATCAACTGAACTAAATGGATAAATGAAAGGTGGTATACACACACAAATGAATATTATTTGGCAATAAAAATAAAAAGTATTAATTCAAGCTACAGCATAGATGTTAAAAGCACCATATTACATAAAACAAGCCAGTCACAAAAAGTCCTGTATTTTATGATTACATTTATATGAAATGTCCAGAATGGGCAAAGTTACAGAGACAGTAGATTAATAGTTGCCTAGGGCTGGGGAAAAAAACTGCCTGCTAATGTGTATGGAGTTTCTTCTTGGGGTGACGAAAAATCCTCTAAAATAGGCAGTGCCTATAGCTCAAAGGAGTGGGGGGCCAACCCCATATGCCAGACATGACGGGTTCAAACCTGGCCCCGGCCAAAACCTGCAAAAAAAAAAAAAAATCCTCTAAAATTATCTGTGATCATGCCTGAAAAACTCTGTAAACTTTAAAAACCATTAAACTGTGTATTTTAAATTGATGAATTATCTGACATGTGAATTATATCTCAATAAAGGTAATATTTAAAAAAAAAGAAAGAGAAGAAGGGAAGGAGAGAATGAGGGAGAGGGATGGAGACAAATGGAGAAATTAAAGAAAAAGAACCTACCAGGCTGAAAAATTTTGTAGTAGGGACTATAGGCCACATTTAATCCACCAAGCTTCACTGTGATTTCATAACGCCCAGCCTTGCGCACAGTGAAGGCCACCTTCACTACATTGGAATTGGGCTCCTGAAGGACTTCCTGAGTTACGGGGATTTCCACTGCTAGCTCAACATGAGAGATGTGAACTCTTAGTCCCACAGGCCGATGCGCAGGGAAAGGCTGCCCATTCTTATAGAATAACTGCAGTGGGGAGAAGAGAGGCAGCTATTAGTAAGAGGAGAGAAAAAATCAACTCCCATGTAACTAGAGAAGAGTGTGGGGAGAAGGGCATTAGCTGGCAGAGGCCACATTGGTAAATCCCTGGACCTATCCACTTCTGATAGTCCTGTTCACAGAAACACGGAGAAACCAATTCCCCCAACACTCCAAAGAAACGATTCAATCATGAGCAAATTCTTAACTTGTTCAGATGATGGGGTAGAATTAACTCTGAATTAAGAAAATAACCACCTCAACTTGACATTTCTGAACCATCATTGCTACCTCCTTGGTCTTATCAGCCCTTTAAGTGCTAACCCAAATTTAAAGGTAAGTCAGCCTGGAGCACAGGCACCAAGTCCACTAAAGCACTAGGCAAGGATAGGAGGGGTTCAAGTTCTTAAGCTAAGCTTAATGCTACAGTGAAGAAGTCACTGCAGGGCTCAGCAAATCTTTTCTGTAAAGTGCAAGATAGTAAACATGTTTGGTTTTGTAGGCCATATACAACTCCTCAACTGTCATAATTATTCAAATGTGAACGCAGCCATAGTCAGTACACAATGAATGGGTGTGGCTATGTTCCAATACAAATGTATTTGCAGAAACAGAAGGTGGGCCTGATTTGCCAACCCCTGCTCTGTAAGCACCTACTCTTTTTAGTAACAATTTTCTTATTTCAAAAGTTAACATTGAGCTTTATACTTCTTCAAAGTTAAGTACCTATTAAAATGATAGACACATTTGTAACTCTTCAGACAGTAACAATTCCCAAGTTCCTGAGAGAGGCTGAAAAACAAGCAAAAATGTTAAAATTCCAGGCCAGCACCATCAACAGACTGAACTAAATTCTGGAAAGCAAGTAACTCAGAAACCCCAATGGCTATGGAGACAGAAACATTCCCTTACATGCACTCGGAAGGCCATGCTGTGGCCCACCTCATAGGGGTCCTTCCAATCCCAGGAGACTTTGCAAGACCGGGGATCCAGGTAATTTCCTCGCACATAGTCATAAATAGTCCGGTCCCCTCGACGCTCACGGTCCTCATTTTGGAGGAAGCTGACTACACGTGCGGCAAGCTCAAAGAGGAACTTAATTGTGAAGAAGAATGCAACCACAGATACTGTGATTCCGCCTACAAAAAAGAGAAAACACACAGACCACCTGCCTGTTACACATTACAACATCTCATTAAGGAACAGGACAGCCCTCTCTCAAAAAGTACGAGAAGTCAGTATGACACTGCAAGACTGCAAAAGAAACACTGTGCTGGACCACTACCACTGTAGATGAAGAGAGAAACTTCTACCCCAGGCGCTCAGCAACTGCAGCCCTCAGGCCAAATCCCACCCAGGGCCTATTTCCGTAAATAAAGTTCTATGAAATAAAGCCACATCCATTTGTTCATAAAATGTCTATAGCACCACACTGTAGAGCTAAGTAGGTGTATTTTTCAAAACCAAAAATATTTACTCTCTGGCCTTTTATAGAAAAAGTTTGCGAAGCCTTGTTCTACATGAACTACATATAATGTTCCCCCGCCCCCTCCTTCCTGCGTGTGATGGGCCCCCAGAGAAGCAGTAAAAAGAATGTCCATTTCCATCATTTCTCCCCATAAAGAATGCACACCTGGGAGCTTTCCCCTCCCCTGTCCACTTGGCAGAAGCCCTCCCAGTCCCCATCAGAGTTAGGGGTTCTCTCTTCTAGGATCCTTCAAACTCCTGTACTTTCATCTATTATAACTTTTCTCCTCCTTGACCAGCTCCCTGTCATGTTATGAATTCCTACTCCTTGAAGGCAGATTTTTGCCTCACTCGACTTGAAACCCCACAGTAAATAGTGCCTGGCACTGATTATAATTACTCAATAAATATTTCCCAAATGAATGAATTCTGCTGCCAACTCTGTGAAGGTACATTCTGGCATGAGTGGAAATATTTCAAGCTGTATTATTAAGGGCAATGAGGATAAACAAGAAGGCAAAAGGGACCTAAGCAACCCTAACAAAAAGATAACAAAGAAAGCTCTTTCTATAACATACCAATAACGTAAAACATCAGGTCCCTTCAATGCCAACAGACAGCCGAGGATCACAGCTGCAGCTGTAAAAGAAAACTTGTTTAGTTTTTTTCTATAATTCTTCCTTATAGCCATCTCAGAGTAGGAGAAAGTAGGGTATATAGCTTGAGCCAACCAATTAATTATCTCTAATCTACAGTCTTACTATTCCTTCCTCTCTCTCTAGTTTGACAGGTGCCCTATGATATGTTTCAGAGAAACAAAAGAGACTGCATCATTCCCCCTAAGGACTTCCAACCTACCAACCACCCTAGGAATACCACAAACAGCCACTTGCTTATTATATTGCTAATTACAAAATGCAATAACTGAGCTTTCATCTCCTTAGATCCAGGGTTCCCAAGACAATTTCCCTCCCCTATGCAAAGTGGTGCACAAGCAAAGATAATGGAGTCACTTTCCCTTATATTTGCCTTTTGAAAGTAACTCAGCTAAGTAGAAATAGCTATATCAAATGCAGACCGTTTTTTAAAAAGCAAGTATCATTATTGTTGGTATTATGTAATTAAAATGAACTCTGGGTCAACGTAATAATAAGCAGTGGGTATTGTAAGAAAAGTCATTTACACTATTACTGATCAGTCAAACTAATGGGCCCTTTGGAAGGTGAGCTCAGCAAGAAAGGCCAAGGGGAGAAACAAAAGGAGACTGTATTTCTCATCCTATTTGATGCCTATCAAGGTCAGAGTATGAAGGGAAACTGAATTTCACCATCATTAAACTTGTTTCCAGAATAAGGCATTGATCTTCATTATTCATTTGGTCATTTGAACCACTAAAGGTGCCACCAAGGAAAAATGCAAAGCCCAATAACATTCTTATCTTATCACTGAGCTTGGCCTTAATATAGGCTATATATGCTTTCCATTCCACAAAGTCAATATATACATATTAAGGTTATCAATGTTACCACAACCCAGCACCTTTTATCAGAATTAGAATATTACTTAAAGGCAAGTCAGTGAAAAATTTCTAGGCTAAGATCTAGAAGGAAGCAAAACTTTTTTTCAGAGTGTGCTTTTTTTTTTTTTTTTTTTTTTTGAGACGGAGCCTCAAGCTATCCCCCTGGGTAGAGTGCCATGGCATCACAGCTCATAGCAACCTCTAACTCCTGGGCTCAAGCGAGTCTCCTGCCTCCGCCTCCCAAGTAGCTGGGAC